>SKCR01048792.1:0-40289 GCA_019454045.1 Zanthoxylum bungeanum | reverse complement strand
TTATCTTTGATTAGGTCTCATCATACACCCTTAAACATGCATTCTAAAAGCATAATAAGGCGTGATAAATTAATAATTATATACAGATGGATATATAATACAATTTGTTCCTAGAAAAAATCACTCTATCTTGCTACTCTCCTGCTAGCACATTACATTCTTCTACCCAATTACATAATACATAAAGAAACCTCATTTGCATTGAGGGGAATTGGTGAGAAGAGAAATACAAAGAGATAAGGAGGTGAAAGGCTGGACACCCAGGTCCAATTTAATAAATTCCAAATTTACAATAATTTCCAAAATTGCCCCCACCCAACTAATATCCATCCGATATACATTATTCATATAAATACATCTAAGTATTCACACAAAGCATGTTGTCAATCAATCTAATCCAATTAATTAATCTTTGATTAATGACCATCCAATGTTCATACAACGATTTGATTTGCGCGAGTCCAACCCGTTTAAGAATAAATACTCAAAGTAAGTATTCTTGAATTATATCGAACTACAATATTAAATCCAATTTTAAATTATATCCAATAATAGTTCGTGTTTAATTCCAAATTAAACAATTACAATTTTAATAGTGCCTTTTAGACTTGGATTCCAAATCCAATCTAAATGGGTCTCAAAGGCCCAATTAGCATCCAATGCCAATTTAATTAAAGTCCAATGGGCTTTCAATTAATTCTTTAGGCATGTGTTAATATTACAAGATAAGTTGCGGAAAAACTCATATTGATCGGTTGAAGTTCAAAACTTTTTGTTGGATGTAGAAGCTCCAAGCCCTCTTTTTGAGTTCCAAACTCTTGGATGAGTTTCCCTATCACATTTCATTGACTCCCAAAGTGCTAGCTTTGTCCAAAAATTGAAACAAAATTTTCCTCCAAGGAAGAAGAGTGTTCAACAATGGTAGGAGAGGAGAAAGAGAGAGTTTTGTGTTTTGTCTTATGTTTCAAAAACCAAGTTGTTGTGTATTTTGTCTTCCAAAAACAAGGTTGGTTAAAAGTAAGTGGTTTTGTGAAAACCAATTACTTTTGCCAACTACCACCATCACCTTTGACAAGTGATGTGAGTTGTGGGTCCCACCCAATTTTGAATTACAAATTCAAGTTGGCTTACACAACACACTTTGGGCCCAGATTCGTTTAATCCGATTAAACGAATTTTCCGTCGCGACGTAATTAAATCCAATTTTATTAAATAATAATGCCTAGAAAAATTATTACGAAAGTCGCTTACGAATTAATTCCAAATTAATTCGTTCGCTTGAATTAAAATCCAATTTTAATTCCGTATTGAAATTCAATTTCAATTAATATATCCGATATATTATTTTAGCCCAATTGAATAAATTAAATAGTAAAATCCAATTTAACTATTAAATTTATTTTGCCGATTAATTTCAAATTAATCGCGTACTCTCTTCTAGACGAATTTAATCCAAGATAAATTTTTGCCGTAATTAATCTCAGATTAATTTTCTCTCTCATAATTAATCCCAGATTAATTTTCTGTTCGAGTCAAATGTCATCGGTGAATCTTTAGGAAGCGACCCAAGAGATCCCTGGATATTTTGGCAGTAAATACGGTTGTCGGACTATCCGACACGTGCGTATCCCGTACCACGTTCTCACCGATTTACAAGACATGGTTGGCTTCTAGCAAAGCACCGTGCCTACCCATATTCAACGAGGAATATATAATTTGTATCGGGCGTAGTATACCATCTATTGCGTAATACGATCCAATATCAGATGTCGCATGTTAGGCCTAGGGATGGAATTGTGTCTGCCCCGTACGAAGCATATATCGGATAACTAGCAACTAGTCTCTGTAATCGAATAATCATTACCTAGTCATACTATCCCGATAGCTGCATAATTTAAGAGTACTAGTTCTATATCCTGCGTGATCATCATCTCCATATGACTGAAGTGATACTACCATCTTGACATCACACCCAATACACTATGATTCTCAGTATACCCAGAAGAGGCGTACACAGAACCTGTTAAAGCTAAGGATGACCAAAACCAAAGTATACTGATTGTCGCAAGTATTAGTGATGCAAGTCTCAGGTTAAGACCACATACACCTACCCTGGTTCGGATTCCCATAGACACATAGTCATATTACCAATGGGACTCCGAGGGGTCCATCCAGAGCGAAGCTATTCCCAGTCCAATGGCTAACAGAACCTCATATCACACTTGCATAAGTATCCAATACTTAAATATATGAGAACTATGCCGTTAAGCTTCCATAACCCGCACAAGTATAATACTAGCTTATTCCGCATTATCGATGTCCAGTCTCCATAATACTACGACTAGGCATTTTTAATGATTAAAACTTTCGTGGATTAATATTATCTCATATCTTATTAATCTGGTACTAATCATATGGACTTTTATCATTTATATATCCAAGTAATCCAATTACAAAATGATAAAAGAGCAATTTCTTTTGTCACATAGTTAATTTGTACAAAAACACCATGTCTTTTATAAATAGTGATGCTATGGGTCATAATTGTCCAACATTACCGCTATGCCTATGATGTTCGGCGACCACGACATTGTTAGGCTTGCAGCCCGTAGAGAGTACAAATTAGCTCGCGGGGGACTAAACCGGAGAATAAAGGAGTCGCCACCCAGTGTGAACTGGGAAAGACTTAAGGCCGCACCACCCCTCGCAGGGGAAGACCTCAAACCGTTAGGTTCAGAATGGTCCCTTACTTATGCCAGTATAATGGACGGGTTCACACAATGGTATAGCCAAGTCTTATGCAGTTCATGCAAAGTAATTCAAATTATCACAAATTTACACACCCATAAATATTAATAATCACAATAACATAGTTCCAAAAGCACATTAAATTAAGAAATACGAAATGCGATAACAAAAATTATAATAAACAATCAAAAGCAGGAAGAGCGTTAATAAATAAATAGCAAACAAAAAAAGGGGGTTAATCACGTGTATATGAGTATTTCCCAAGTGGTACGTGGAGTTGTATCACAGGTACAGACCGCAATACCGTCCATTCTGATTCGGCTACGAAATTTACGTCTGGGTTTCCATCCGATATAACACAATGGATAATAACATACATGTGTAAGTGTTCCTAGAACATGCCAAGATCGTCTAAGAGTGATTTGTGTGTGAAAAGCAAAGAGGAGTTGCGGAAAAAACTTACTTTGCTTGGATGAATTTCAAGACTTTTTCTTTGTTGAAGACGAAGCTCCAAGCTTGGAATAGAGTTCTAAACCCTTGGGTGAGTTTCCCTATCACCGTGATTCACTCCTTTATGTGCTAGCAAGAACAAAAAATGAAAGAAAAAATTGCCCTCCAAGAGTAGCAAAGAATCGGCCAATGAGAGGACGAAGAGAGAAAAATGTGTTTGCTGTGAATAGTAACTCTATCTACTTCCAAAGTTGACAAAATTAATAAATACTAAAGTTGAGTGTTGTAATTGGCTTGAGTGTGCAAAAAGCAATCTAAGATTTTTTCAACCGAATAACAACTTCCATCACTTGTGTAGACATTTGATGTAAGTTAGTGGGTCCCACTTTAAATTCAAAATTTAAGTCGCGCAATCCAACACATAACTTCGCTTGGGCCCGAGTTCGTTTAATTCTAAACTAAACGAATTTACCGTTGTGACATAATTAAATCTAATTTAATTAAATAATTATGCCTCGTAGAATTATTACGAAAGTCGCTTACGAATTAATTCTAAATTAATTCGTTCGCTTGAATTAAAATCCAATTTTAATTCCGTGTTGAAATCTAATTTCAATTAATATATCCGATATATTATTTTAGCCCAAATAGAAAAATCCAATTTAACTATTAAATTTCTTTTACCGATTAATTCCAAATTAATTGCGTTCTCTCTTCTAGTCGAATTAATCCCAGATTAATTCTTGATGCAATTATCCCAGATTAATTCTTTCTCTGATAATTAATCCCAGATTAATTTTTGCCGTAATTAATCCCAGATTAATTTTCTCTCTCATAATTAATCCTAGATTAATTATGTTCGAGTCAAATCTCAACGGTGAATCTTCGGGAAGCGACCCAAGAGATCCCTGGATATGTTGGCAGTAAATATGGTCATTGGACTATCCGAACACGTGCGTACCCAGTACCACATTCTTAACGATTTACAAGACATGGTTGGCTTCTAGCAAAACATCGTGCCTTCCCGATTCTCCAGAAATATTCTTCTACGAAATATAAGATCTTTGTCAGGCGTAGTATACGTAGTATTGCGTATTACGATCCAGTATCGATATCACATGCTAGGCCTAGGGCTGGAATTGTGTCTTCCCCGTACGAAGCATATATCGGATCTCTGGTAACTAGTCTCTATAATCGGATAATCATGACCTAGTCATATTATCCCGATGACTGCAGTACATAAGAGTATAAGTTTCGTATCCTACGTGATCATCATCTCCATATGAATGAAGTGACACTTCCATCTTGACATCACCCCCAATAGACTAAGATTCTCAGTATACCCAGAAGAGGCGTACACAGAACATGTTAAAGCCCTGGACGAATAAAACCAAAGTATAATGATTGTCGCAAGTATTAGCGATGCAAGTCTCAGGTTAAGACCAAATACACCTACCCTGATTCGGATTCTCATAGACATATAGTCATACTACCAATGGGATTCCGAGGGGTCTATCCAGAGCGAAGCTATTTCTGTACCATCGGTAAACAGAATATCCTATTACACTTGCATGAGTATCCAATACCAAATATATGAGAACTATGCCTTTACGCTTCCATAACACACACAAGTATAATACTAGCCTATTTCGTATTATCGATGTCCAATCTCGATAATACTATGACTATGGATATTTAATGATTAAACCTTACGTGGATTAATACTGTCTCATATCTTATTAATCTAGTACTAATCATATAGACTGTTATCATTTATATATATCCCGGTAATCCAATTACAAATGATAAAAGAGAAATTTCCTTTGTCACATAGTTAATTTGTACAACAACACCATGTGCTGTACAAATAGTGATGCTATGGGTCATAATTATCCAACAATCTCCCACTTTGCCTATAGCCAATCACTCAAGTGTCCTACACCTGAACTATGTACGGGTCGCTCAAACTTCTGCTGAGAAACAGTTTTCGTCAGCGGATTTGCAATGTTATGATCTGACGAATCGGATGAAATAGTCGAAGTATATACTTGGATCCTTGATGAGACCGAGGTTCCTTAGCCTGTGTTGTAGCCCAGCTCAACTACTAACAGAACTACACCTAATACAATTAGGATTATATGGATCCAAAATGCTTCTTTTGCTGCCTCAGCTGCAACAATATTATGCTTTTTTTATTTATTCGGCAACAGTATCTTGCTTGGAAGATTTCTAGCTCACTGTTTTGTTATTCAAACTAAATATATACCCCTATTGCGACTTAAAGTCGTCTTTATCGGTTTGGAAACTTACAGTGGAGAACCTAGTCACCTCAAGTTCTCATCATCCATAGCTTAAGAATGCATCCTTAGTTCGTCTAAGATACTCAAGGATGTTCTTTACATCAATCCAGTAACCATCACCTGGATTGGCCTTATAGCGTCTACATATGCTCAAAGCATAGGAGACATCAGGTCACATACATTTCAAAAACGTACGAGCTCTGGGAGGGTTGTCAGCAGCTTTCTAGATCTATCTCAATAGATCTTTATTCCTAGAATAAAGCCTGCTTCTCCCAGGTATTCCATGGAGAATTTTAATGAAAGCCAAGCTTTCACAGATTATCTTATAGGAATATTATTGCAAAGAAGCAATACATCATCAACTTATAGGACATTCATTGTCAGTGCGCTCCCACTAACCTTCTTATATACACAAGAATCATATTCGTTTTGAATGAAATTATATACCATTATGATCTCATCAAAACGTTGGTTCCAAGAACTCTATGATTGCTTCAATCCATAAATAGATCGATTTAACTTGCAAACCTTGTTTGCATGTTTTGGCACGACAAAACCGTCAGGATGTTGCATATAAACATCCTCCAAAAGGTTTCCGTTTAAAGAAAGTGGTTTTTGACGTTCAGCTGCCATTTTTCATAAATGAAATATGCATCACTTGCAAGTATTATCCGAATGGATTTAATCATGGCAACGGGTAAAAGGTGTCGTCGTAGTCGACACTATGTCGTTGATGATACCCTTTCTGTACAAGCCTAGCTGTGTACATTTTTATGTTGCCATCCATATATGTCTTCCTTGAAGACACATTTAGTATCAATAGGCACAATGCCTTCTGGTACATCAACCAGTATCCAAACTTAGTTGGTATACATGGAATCCATTTCGGACTTCATGGCACTTTGCTATAAATGGAGTCGATACCTTGTATCACTTCCTCATACGTAGCCGGTTCATCTTCCTCAATAAGATTGACATCTACATGAGGTGAGATCAGAAACCCATACCTCCCAGGTTGTTTTCTGACTCTCTCCGACCTACGCGATTCTTATGTATTCGAATATTATTGATACAGTTTCATCCCTGATGAACTGTTGGTGTTCCGTGAGGACTCGGTGCCTGGAACAGTATTACTTTGATTTGCATCGAGTCTTACTTTCCTCCCACTTATCTCTTCATATAGGAATTCCTATTAGGAAAGCCGCATGGAGAACAACAATTACATTGTTCTCTTGTGAGTTGTATAAGTACTATACTTTGGTTACCCTAGACAACCTACAAATAGACACTTATCCAATTTGGGTTCTAGTTTGGTATCATCCATTCATTTAGAGCATGCCCAGCATTCCCAAATCTTCAGGAATGAGAAACCCGGTTTATTTCCTGTTCATATCTAATATGAAGTCTGTCTAACAGATTTTCATGGAACCTTATTCAAAATAAGTATTGCACTGTTTACTGAGTATCCTCAGAAGGAAATTGGTAGCTCAGAGCGACTCATCATTAACCTTACCACAAATTTCGATTTCTCTGTTTGGACACACCGTCAAATTGAGGTGTCTCGGGAGGAGTCCAATGTGAAAGAATACCATACTCTTTCATGTAATCGAGAAACTTATTGCTCAAGTATTTTCCACCACAATCCAATCGTAATGTTTTAATACTTTAGCCGGTCTGTCTTTCTACTTCGTGTCGAAACTCATTGATTATATCAAAAGTTTCCGACTTGTGTTTTGGAAGATACACATAACCATAACACGATGCAACATCCGTAAAGGTTACGAAGTATTTATATCCACCTCTAGCCTAGCTAGACATGGGCCCACTTACGTCACTATGAACGAGGGCTAACAGATCGGTGGCATTTGCACTTTTACCAAGTAAAATGTGTTTTAGGCACTTTGCCTAATAAACTAGATTCATAGACATCATTTGAATTAGAATCAAATACGTCCTAGTATCCACTCTTCGAAAGTGTGGATATACGAGTCTTGTTAATGTGTCCCAAACAACAATGCCACTTTTAAGTCTCAATAGATTTATTCTGTTTGAGATTTTGTTTGTCATATTATATGTTTGAGATTCATTTATATTCAAAATATAAATATTGTTATTCACATCTAATGTGTATATCTCAATATCATCTTTATAAGAAAAACACCCGATGTTCTGGAACATAAAGGTATACCCGCAATGGGTTATAGTAGATATAGAGATAATGTTTCTAGTCTTTATACATTATACACTTTCCTAATTTAAGTACATGCCCAAAGGGCAGTTCCAAAACTTAGGTTCCAATAGCCAAAACAGCGACTCTCGTCCCGTTTCTGACTCATAGTTCGATCTCATCTGAAGCCAGTCTCCTTCTAATCAGCAGATCCCGCACATCAGTACATATGTATGTACCACATCCAGTATCAAAATCCAATTTTAAAATTGGTAGTGGACACATTTATTGCTTGTCTTCACTTTCTTCATTTCTGCCTTGTCCATACGGCAATCACGCTTCCAGTGATCTCGTTTGCCACAGTTTAGGCAGATATATTGGGATATGTCATTTGTCTTCCTAGAAGACTGTGACAATTTTGCCTTTGCCCATTTTCTTCACACCCCCAGAAGTCTTCAGGCCAAGCCTTGGCATTCTGAGATGTCGAAGTAAGATGCGTCTTGTGCTTCTTACCCATTTGGAAGCTCCGGCTTTGCCTCCTTGAGCATAGCCATTAACCCTCGAAGAGTTTTCTCTTGGTTCATTATGAACCCGCCCCAGCATTCGGGTAGAGACTATAAGATCAAATCTATGGAAGTCTCGACCTCGTAGGTAATGCCCAACTAACCTAGTTGTTGATGTCAGCAATCATCTGCGACACCTAATGCTCGACAGATGTACCCTCTGACATACGCGAGCGTAAGAGCTTCTTTTGTACTTTTAAGATCTAATGTTAGATCTATAAAGATCATTTAATTTCATCATCATGGTATAAGGATCTAATCCTTAGTTCTGACGATGAAATTTAGGAGTCTTTGCGGCAAGCATAATGGATTGAGCACTAAATTTATCATCACGATGAGTCTTCCAAAGCTCATGCTCTACTATTTGCTCAACTCCGGGCTTAGGCCCGGGAGGTCGCTCTATCAAATAGAGTAACTTCTCAACTCCCACGACTATCCTGAAATTCATTTCCCAATATGAAAATTAAAGCCGTAAAAGATATTTTTCACTTAGGATTATGTTATTTGACGCTAAGCTTTCAAGTTATAATGATTGTTATAGTCCAACTATCCAATCAACGATTTCGGGTATAATCAGATGTAATGATTACTATAGTCTAGCTATATAACCAACTATAAATGATCGGTTAAATTCAAGTGTATTGATTACTATAATCCAATTATATAACCAACTATAAATGAAGTAGTTTGAATACAGTCCAACTGTTCAATTAAAACAACAATTGAATATTAGTCCAACAAATATATTTATAAATTATTAATGACGAAAAATGAAATGAGCACGTATTGGCAAGTATCTAAACGAAATTGCAAATTTAATATTTGCCTCCCATTATTTTACGGCGAGCCTCTATCCCTCTGTGGAGTACTCGGGAAACCTAGTTTCCTAGTTGGCTAGGATCCCGTTAAATAACACACAACCTTGAATTTGGCCAACAAGTTGTATGAAACTTAACTAGGTAGATCTGTAAGATCAATTGGATCTCATCCAATTCCTAGATCCAGTAGGTGGACCTCCAAGTCCGAAACATATATCCAATAAATGCCAATATATCTGATATATTCCCTAACCTTTTTCCTCTGAATCAACTAAGCCTTGGCTTTGGCTCAACAAGCTTAATGAAACCAGTTAAGCGTGACCAATTGACAGGGGGAAAGCTTCGTAATCGAGGTCGATGAACAAGAAGTGACCTTGACTTTGGCCAACAAATCACAACTTGCCCAAGATGTACTATATGGAACAAAGCTTTCGTGATTCAAACACATTCGCAATGGAAAAATGTCTTGACTTTGGCCAACAAACCAATGCCAATCTTGGATCTTGAGAGAGAATCACTCAAAGGAAGGAAAAACGCTTACTATAAAATGATGGTTTTTGTCGCGATTTGGAAACCAATTTATTATCTTTAATTAGGTCTCATCATACACCCTTAAGCATGCATTCTAAAAGCATAATAAGACGCTAATAAAATAATAATGATATTCGGATGGATATATAACAAACTTTGTTTTTAGAACAAATCTCTCCATTTCCTCTCTCCCGCTAGCACTATTCATACTTCTACCCAATTACATAATACTTCTAAGGAAACCTCATTTACATTGAGGGGAATTGGTGAGAAGATAAATACAATGAGATAATGAGACAATAGGCTGGACACACAGATCCAATTTAATAAATTCTAAATTATTACAACAATTTCCAAAATTGCCCTCACCCTTTTAATATCCATCCGATATACATTATTCATTCATACATCCAAGTATTCACAAAACATGTTGTTCAATCAATCTAATCCAATTAATTAATCTTTGAATTCATGACCATCCAATGTTCAAACAACGATTTGATTTGCGCGAGTCCAACTCGTTTAAGAATAAGTACTCAAAGTACATATTCTTGAATTATATCGAACTACATTTTTAAATCCAATTTAAATTATATTTAATACTAATTCATATTTAATTCCAAATTAAATAATTACACTTTTATAAGTGCCTTTTAGACCTGGATTCCAAATCCAATCTACATGGGTCTCAAAGGCCCAATTAGTATCCAATACTTTTTAATTAAAGTCCAATAAGCTTTTAATTAATTCTTTAGGCATGGGATTTGCCCATTATGGATCAAACCCAAGATGCCAAGGTCCAATAAGGAATCACCCTTATACCATAAAATCAATTTTGGCCCATTAGGCCCAATTAAATTATTTAAAGGCCCAAGTCATATTTTGAACTTTATGGAATGGTTTAGGCCCAATTATGATTCAAGACCAAAATTTTGGCCCAACCAAGCCCATTAAGCCCAATTACAACAATTAAATTAATAGCAGCCAAAACACAACCGAAAATAGCAGCAAAAAACAACCAAAACAGCAGCCAAAAACAAAAACAAAACAGTAGCAAAAAAAACAGTGAAACAGCAACCAGAAAACAGTGAAATAGCAACCAGAAAATAGCAAAACAGCAACCTGAAATAGCAAACAGCGAACCAAGCTTCGATCCTTCCAGTGACGGCCTAACGCACTTCCGAGAAAGAAACTTAAAAGGTAAGACCTGAGGGCACCCTTACCACATTTATTTTTATAGTTCTGGACGATGCATACCTGGCTGGACGTGAAATACGTCCAGCCGGGAATGCAAAGTCCTACATCAAAGACGGCAAAATTTCTGGTCACATTCTTGTCTTTCTTTGGCATTTATTTATTTATTTATTTTTATGTATTTAGTGTTATCTTTTTAACTATTGGTTCATTTTTATTGTTATTTTATTATTTCGCATTTATTTTGTTATTTATCTTTTTATCTATTTATCGTTATTTTATTATTTTCCCTTTTATTTTATTTGTTCATGTTGGTGATTATCCGCATATGCATGGTTATATTTTTTGTTTCTGTTTACATTGCATTGATGATTATGTATGTTATTATCCCTTGTGGTATATCGGATGGAAACTCAGACGTAAATTCCGTAGCCGAATCCGAATGGACGGTAGTGCGGTTTGTATTTGGGATACAACTCCACATGCCACTCGGGAAATACTCATATATGCGTGATTAACCCCCTTTTTGTTTTCTATTTATTTATCTACATTTTTCCTACGTTTGACTTTTTATTATAATTTTTGTTATCGCATCTAGTATTTCTTATTTAATATGCCTTCGAAACTATATTATTGTGATTATTAATGTTTATGGGTGTGCAAATTTGTGTTTATTTGAATTACCTTGCATGAACTGCATAAGACTTGGCTATACCATTGTGTGAACTCGTCCATTACACTGGCATAAGTAATAGACCATTCCGAATCCAACGGTTTGAGGTCTTCCCTTGCGAGGGGTGAGTGCGGCCTTAAACCTTTCCCAATTCACACTGGGTGGCGACTCCTTTATTCTCTGATTTAGTCCCCCGCGGGCTACTCCCTACTCTCTACGGGCTGCGAGCCCAACAGTGTCATGGTCGCCGAACATCATAGGCATAGCGGTAAACCCTGCTTCGCTCCTACACTCATGCTTGAGGCAATCACATCTATCTATCTCATGCCCCAAGAACTAGAGGAATTGGCAGTATAGGTTTGGGTCAAGTTTCATTGGCAACAAATCTGGTACGACCTTTGGTTTGGTTTCAATGGGCCCTATTTCTCAAGATTGTACAAAATCTTGGACATTGTTTATCCCATGTTAGAGAAGTGTCACTTTTGGACGGTGTTTACTTCTGGTGCTTTATTTCCTGATCCTCCCTCATTATTCTTCCTATATTGCTCTTGGTTATAGAGCTTCTTGTTCTACACTTCCTTCTCTTCTATGTCCATGACAGTCTCCTAAAACTACCAAAAATCTATCATCATGGGGTCATCATTCTCAACTTACTGTTTATGGAGGGCTTGGTGCCCTTGATGATCATTTTAATTTGGTTCTTCATCGATGCCCATGTTTGTATATTTAACAACTGGCTTCTCCAGTGGTCCAAGTATTATTTGAAGCTCTCCTCAGGTTCTTGCCTTGTATTCTCCAAGTTGCAAAGTGATAGATCCATTTCCAAGTCTATTACATATTGGTTGAGGAAGGCCTCCGCCATGGTTCTCTAATTACTCTTTATTTTATTCTCTAAGTTGTGGTACCATATCGTCGGTGTTCATTTGAGCGATATACAAAACATTTTTAGAAATTAGAGCTCGAACAGGCCAATAGCACTCATCATAAACACATATTGGCAGATGTGTGCCTTGAGGTCTCCATTCCAATCGAATTTGGTCATATCACGCATTTTAAACTCAACAAGAAGTTGTTCTTAAAAGGCCATGACATTGTAGTCAATGAGTAACACCCTGGTAAGACCAGTCATACCCGATATAATGAATCATCCTATATAACATGTTAGAATTTATAAAATAACATAAAAATAGATTTCAAACCTTAGGAATCTTGTCCAGATGTCCAAGACAAATTTTCAGTTTCAGCCTCTAGCTTAACCGAGTCAATAGGCCATATTTCGTATTTTGACCATAACGTTTTCATACAAACTCTACTTTCAGTGGATTATATATTTCCAAAAATTTAAGACCTAGACCTACAACTTTCGTGTCAGATATATTCCTAAATTTAGTACAGAACCAAGTCAAAAATCAGTATTTTTGTAACTGTTACATTAAAAACATGGACTGTCCATATATTTTTGCCACTTAGCATAATCTTAGCCACTCTCTTCAATTAAAATCAGCCACTTCTTGCTATAAATAACAAGAACTGTTCATCATCTCTCAAAATTGGAAGAGAAGACATGAATTGGAAGCTTCATGTGCCATTCGTCTTCATTTTCTTCACAAGTTTTCAATTTTTCATGCAACTTCATAGACTCCAAGCTCAATCCTAATGAAAGAAAGCTCATAATCTCTTTCCTTTCCTTTATTTCAGATTTTGTGCAAGAAATTTAAAACCCCCAATTCGAACTTAAGATCCCGAGCTTTTCATTTTGAACACTTTAGCTTTGTTAAGTGAATTAACATGTATTTTAGTGCATTTCTTGACTATATTCACAGAGATTAGGCATGATTTTCAAAATGCCAAATTTTTCCTAATTCTTTAGGGCTAGCTGAGAATGTGAAGGGTGTGTGGGTGGTTGTTTTTTTGATTTTGAATATGAATGATAATGGTTTATGTGTTTGATGATGTTGTAAGCATGGATTAGTTTTGTTAATTTTAATGTCAAATTTTTTTCTTAATGCTAGGGCTGGTCGAATACTATATGGTATGTAGGGGCTATTTGTTGATTTTATTTGATAAGGAATGGTCTTAGTTGAAGAGTTATGATGATGTTAGGAAATGAATTTAGTTTGGTTATGTTGCAAAGTTTGAATGTGGCTATAAAGCCTCTTTGGCCGAATCATTCTAGAGTGTTAAGGGGTTATTTTTATGATTTTTGGATATAAAAGTTCATGATTTATATTTAACAATGTGTTATGTGTGTGTTTCTTGAGGATTGACATGAGAAATACAAGTTTATATTAAACCCCCTTTGGCTGAAATTCATTATGTGTGTGAGGGAATGATACTTTGTTACATTGATGATTATTGTGGATGATTTATGTTTAAATGTGATGTGTTTGTATGAGTTGTATTGATTATGTAGAGAGAATCATAATTGGTAAAACTAGTGTCTTGGCTAAATGGTGTGCATGTGTTGGGAAGTTGATATTGTGATAATGATGATGATGGATATTGGTTCATGTATCTAGTAATGTTATAGCATGAGATATGTTGAAAAAATGATGAAATTTTCATAATTTGGTTTATTTTCCATGTGGCTGAATCTTGGGTATTAAAGAGGAAAATGTTTTGATTGTTTTATAATGATAGCTAAGGATTAAGTATTTGGTGGTATTATGATTTGAGTGGCGTTTGAATTTAAATTGAAAATTTAAATAGAGCAAGTGAGTGTGATGATGGGATTTATGGTGATTAAACTTGGTGAATAGTTTGCTTAAAGTATGATGTTAGCAAGTTGATGAACATAATATAATGACTTGTAATGATAATAAACACTTGAGTGTATGTGTTTTAGTCTTGGCTAAGTAAGATTCTTGGATGTGTATGCAAGTGATGATGATAATAGATATGTAAGTTTGTTGATGGGTATTTAGACCAAATAGTTGACAAAATGATAAGGCCAAGTTGGACATTTTGTAGAAAGCCAGTATTGTGTATTTTAAGTGGATATATCAGCTATGCTAAAGTGTCTCACCAGTATTAGCATAAGCATGCTATATAGCATTAGCAGTTTAGCTAAGTTAAACAACATGACCATGCATTCATGAATCAAGTTTTGTATCCTTAGATCATGTATGCTAACTATACTTGAACACAGGTTCAATTAGCATCTTGTAGGAAATCCTTTAGCAGCATTCCAGCATGCTGGCAATGGAGCATCAGTCTATGAGTGGATGCTTCCTCTCATTCTATTTTCACATTTTCTAGTTACTTATATTTTGTTGCTACTATCTTTAATTTCAGTTTCTTACTTCTGTTCATGTTATTTTAGTTCACGTTACCAATTTATTGAATTCAGTTCAAGTGTTAAATGTAATCCACCACATATCATCTGCTTATGTATTCAGTTATGCTATAGTTTAGATTTCGTATATCATGTTGAGATTTTATATCACAGTAAGCATTAGTTCATGTTTTTCATGTTTAGAAGACTGTATAGTTTTCTTCAGTTTAGGAATGCAGATCATGTATCAATATTATAACTTTAGTTTGCATGTCAGTTCTGATATTCAGCTTCGAAATTTAGTTGCATCTATAGTTTATTTTAATATTTCAGCATATGTTTTTAGGTCATATAACAATTTCGGACATGCTAGCATGTTCATGCCGTAGATCCTAGTTCGAGTCAAAACTTAGCTATGTCAGTTTTAGATAGGTAGGAGTCATGCATGTTAATTTTCAGAAACTTTTTATTGATTTTATGTTTAAATAATATGTTTTTCAGAAATTCTTATATGAGGCTTCAAACTATGTTTTCAGAAAATAGTTTATGAAAATCAAACTAAGCTTTAGAAATGCTTACATATGGTTCCCCTCAGCTTTAGCGTTCCAATTTCGCTCAAATAACCTCGGGGCATTGATCACCCCCGCAGGCTCATCTTGCAATTCCAGTGTAGTTCTATATTCTTACCTGGTGCTAGGTCCCGCTAAGCAGTGTTTACAGCTCCCCCAATCCACTATGCTGGTGTGGATTTTCTCAATTTATGTTTTGGATTTTATATGTTGCAGTTTTCAGATACAATCAGTGGTTTCAGTTTGGAGCATTTTTAGTATCAGATTTATGTTTTAGCTTGCAGTTCAGTTTTCATATTATATGTCTATTTCTTTTACCAGATGCATAACATGCTTTTAAATAGCCATGCATAGTTCATATAGATCAGCCTTCCAATTAGGTCTTATAGTTTCAAATCAGGGTAACACCTTAGGACATGTCAGTATGCAAGTCATGCATTTTATGTCAGTTATAGAGTACAATAGCAGATCTTCAGTTTACACAAATTTAGAATAGGTCATACAAATTTTAGTCAGTATATAACTTTTTAGCTAGTGTTACTCTCAGAATAAGTAAGCTAGATAGTTCAAGTTAGTCTCAGGAATTCACATGTGTCAGCTCACGTAGCCTGTTATGATATTTTCTATCTTATCGCAAGTGTACGGTGTCAAATTTTAGTAAAGATAAGTGAAAGAGTATCGAACCCACAAGTATTGTACTCAACTCACAATAAGTACTATAATTAGTAAACCTAACTTTATTTAGAAGTAATTAAAATAATTTGATTCTAAAACTAAAAACTAAATAAGCAAAATATGAAAATGTTAAATTTAGAAAAAATCAATATGAGAGAGATTCTAGAGTCTGATTTCACCTTCCTATCCCTTATGTATTTGCTATGACAATCAACTCTTATTCAGTTGCATTATTTATAAGCCAAGAATCCTAAATTATTCTAACTCCCTCTCCCGAGTCCCGAGTGATTATGTTATCAATTACAGACTTCGATATCCCTATAAAAATCTCATTATGCTTTGTGATTCTTTGTTAACGACTTCAAAGGGATTATAGATTCTCTCGAACTCTACAAATCACCTAGGTTATATTCTCTAGATCCTATTCAAAATCTCATATCCCGAGTGCCAGATTTTATGCATCATCTCAATTTGTGGCACACAAACTAGAAGCATTAAACACAAGAGAATATAATAAACTCAATTAAAACTTCATAAAAATCAAATTGACAAACAACACATAGGTTCAAGCATTGGCTACATCATCCTCTAGAATAATAGAGTTAGTTCATGACCAAATAATAAAACAATGAAAGCATGGTCATGAATCTAATAGAAATAATTAGAGTTAAATAAATAAACTAGAAGATTAAACCCAAATCGAATCCATTCACCTTTGGACGTTACCGATTTCATCTCCTCTCGACGGTCTTCAATCTTTCTCTTTGGATCTCTTTAAAATAAGTGTTTTGAACTCTTGAGTTATGTATTAGCCTTTTTTTTAGGGTTTTGGACGAGCTTCTATATTTATAGGGAAGTCCCGGAGTTCTTGTGTATGTAAAATATCAATTTCTGATGTTTTTGGGCTTCTATCGCAGCGTCGCGACGCCAGGCAAAATTTCAGGATAATGATTTTTCACGTATTCTGCTTTTCCACGTGCTTCTGATACGTCCTTAAGGTCCTAAAACAAGTCCAATTACTCCAAGATCCATGTTCCAATGCTTCCTACCAATAAAACAAAAAACAAACTACAAAATACATTAAATGACACGGAATCTAACCAAATATTAAGCTAAGAATGCAGGAATAAGTGGGTATAAACCGCTCTTATCAGACACCCCCCAAACTTAAGATGTTGCTAGTCCCGAGCAAAAGACTAAATAAAAATAAACAAACAAAAATAAGAAAATTAACTACGCCATTTTCGTAGGGATCACGATTGCATTTAGCGTATGCAACAAGCCTTTAAACTCCTAGGTGATGCTAGTGGACGAGTTATATTCTCGTGAGGGCTTACAACAACGACACCCACAAAATTCATTCACACACATACAATCATTCAAAAAAATAATAAAATAAAATAAAATAGTCCCAATAATTACACATAATATTGTCCTCAAAGAATGCTACCAATGAAATCAGAGAATCTTCAAAGTACTCAAAGCAACTCAAATCCAAGTTCTTGAATAGATCATCAAAGCCAGACTCACAGTGTCTGTGTGTGTGTATAGGTTTGGTCACAGCTTGAATCCTAAGTAATCTAACTCAATGATTTCGTCTAAAAAATTGAGATCCGATGGGTCAAACCAACATAGACATCTCAAAATTACTCTGTATTTGCATTTCTTTGCTCAATATAGTATGATTTTTTCTTCTTTTTCCTTTTTCCATTTTTTTCAACACACCTACCCTTTAAGGTAGTATTTCTCCTCATGGTGGTCCTAACACTCGCCCATGGGTAGCTTCACGCTTATCGGTTATAGGAGGTTTAACTTTTTTTTCAAAATTTTTTCCTTTTGTTTTTAATCATACCATACATCAAAACACAAGCATATTAAGATAGATATCTAAGGAAACGGTTATTCATTAGAAAATAATTTCCTCAACTAGTCACTTTGCCAACTACCTAGGTTCTTACTGCTAAAAACCTATTGTTAAGTGCTTACGAGCCTAACTTAGATCACCTACTCAAGACATCAGATAAAAATCAACTGAGAACTTATCATTTCTAAGATTTCATCTAAAGCAAATAAAATTCAAATTAGAATTATGCTTTACTACGTAGGAAAAAATATAATTTTTTTATTATTTATATAATTTTTTTAAAATAAATAGTAAGAACTATCACTACATGCACACACCCCCAAACTTAAAACTTGCATTGTCCTCAATATAAGATAAACATTAAGAAATAAAAGTGAGGAATAACATTACCGTGCAAGGAGTTGATCAGGCTCCTACAGGTCAGAATGTGATTGCCCGGGTTGTGTGGGTCGTGCTACCTACATAAATACACATGTAAACTAATAAACAAGAAAATAGCACACAATAAATAAAATAAAAAAAAAACAAATGCAAGGGTTGCCTCCCTGCTAGCGCTAAGTTTAACGTCTTCAGCCAGACGCAACCACCCAAGTGATCATGGTGGCTTCGGCGTAGCAAACTGGGTAGTCTCATGTGCTTTCTTCTTTGGTATCTACCGGTTGTTATGACATGAAAAAGAATTTTTGGCTGGTTATGGCAATTTATCCATGGATGGTCACCGATGGTCTACTGATGGTTGAAATTTTGAACTACACATGAGGAAAAATTGACTTGACCATTTTATTAGCTTTCCAGGGACCATTTTCAAGTGAGCACTAACTCTTGATTTCCTTTTTTTGCGGTGCTTTGGGATCAATTTCAGTTCTGGCTGCGGAGATTCTTCTTTACATGGCTGCACTATGCTCTTTGGGTGCTTGACTATTGGTTCACCCTGTAGGTTTGTTTGAATACATGGAGACATGTCTAATGCATGGTCATCATCTATTGCAGCCGGTTTTTCAACAATGTCCATCATACGAATTCATCATCACCTTGAGGACTTGGCATGGCTCCGAAAACACTAAAGATGACTTCTTCATCTTGAACTCTCATTTTCAGTTCACCTTTCTGCACATCAATGATCGCTCTGCCTGTTGCCAAGAAAGGTCTCCCAAGGATGATTGGGACGTCATAGTCCTCCATATCAAGAACAAGGAAAGTAAAACTTATCCATCTTAACCAAGACATCCTCTACTATTCCTCGTGGGTAGGTGAGATATATATCCGCTAGTTGTAATGTGACAGTGGTTGGCTTTGCCTCACTGATGCCCAACTATTTGTAGATGGATAAGGGCATGAAATTAATACTAGCACCCAAATCGCATAATATTTAACCAAAATATCGATTTCCAATAGTGCACGAAATGGTAAAGTTGCAAGGATCCTTTAGCTTTGGTGGAAGCTTCTTCTGTATGATGGCACTACGCTCCTCTGTGAGTGCTACTGTTTCAAAATCTCCCATCTTCATTTCTTTCACATTATCTCCTTCATAAACTTCACATAATTAGACATCTGTTCTAATGTATCTGCGAATGGGATATTGATATGGATCTTTTTGAAGATGTCAAGGAATTTAGCAAACTGATCATCCAATTTCTTCATTTGAAAGCGTTGAGGATATGGCAAATGTGTCTTTGGGATAAGAGGTGGTTTATATGGAGGAGCTGCTACATTGTTCTCTTCTTCTGTTACTGTTTCCTCATAAAGTGCCGCTTATTTTTCTTTACTGCCTAAGTCCTTAAGATTATCTCTAGTCTCTTTCCCACTCCTGAGGGTTATGGCCTGACACTGCTCTTTTGGTTTGACTTCAGTATTACTAGGAAATGCCTCTTTTTGTTGATTAGTCATGGAAGAAGCAATATGCCCAATCTGAACTTCTAAGGACTTCATTGTTGCCCATATATTGCCCATATGTGTTTCAATGTTGTTCAGCCTCGACTCATTTTTCTCAAACCTTTCTGAAGTTTTAGCAATAAACGTGCTCATGAGGTCTTTTAAGGAATGTTTCTGATTAGCTCTTTGATTATTATAGCCAGTAGGAGGTTGCAAGACATTCTCTGTATTGGCATATGACAAGTTCGGATGGTAATAGTTAGGCATATGATTTCCTCTATAATTGTTGAAGTTCCGATTGATCACATATTGGACTTGCTCATATCCTCCGTCAGGTAAGATCATTCTATTAGCAGCAGCTTAAATAGATGGTTGGCCTTGTTGATTGGTCAATACTGCTAGATGAATCGTGAGGGATGACACTTGAGCTGTAAGTGCAACAATAGGATCCACCTCATATATACCAGCCACCTTAGGCATAGTCATGCGTTCACTTGGCCATTGGAAGTTATTGATGGCCATCTCCTCTATTAAAGCATAAGCTTCTTCAGCAGAATTCTTGAATAGGATTCCTCCAGTAGCTGCATCGACCATGGTTCTATTTGGACCATTCAACCTATTATAGAATAACTGAATCTGAACCCAGTCTTCAAAATTATGTTGTGGGTATCTCCTAAGTAGATCTCTAAAGCGCTCCCCGGCCTCATACAGATTCTCAGTCTCCAACTGCCTAAATATGCTAATTTCTATTCTTAGTTGGGCTGATTTAGCTGGTGGAAAGAACCTTGCAAGAAATGTTATAGCCATATCCTGCCATGTCATGATGCTCCCCATCAGAATAGATTGCAGCCAACCTCTCGTTTTATCCTTTAAAGAGAATGGGAACAAGTGTAGCCCGATGGTCACTTTAGTGACTCCATTCATCTTTATTGTATCTGTCATCTCCAAGAAAATCCGTAAATGCATGTTGGGATCCTCTACAGCTGAACCCCCAAACTGGTTCTTTTTTACCATGTTGATCAATGCAGGTTTCAGCTCAAAGTTATTCACATTGATTGGTGGGTGTGCAATCCCTAAATAGTTATCGTTAATGACTGGTTTAAAATCATCTCTGATTTCCATCTGACGTGGGTTGTTCTCTATATTTTCAGCCGTCATTGCTTCTTTCTCAATTTTCTTTTCTTTCCTTGGTCTCCTCGTTGTTCTTTATATTTTTATATCAAACAGAAGTGAGTCAAGACCTATGGATCTTCTCATTCACTGAAGCACAGAAAGAGAATAAAAGTACCAAAATAAAAATAAAAATAACAATAAAAAATAATAATTAAAAAAAATCTAAATTAAAGCTAAGGTTATTTGGTAATAGTATTAATATGAATTAAATTAACAATCCCCGGCAACGGTGCCAAAAACTTGTTATGATATTTTCTATCGTAGCACAAGTGTACGGTGTCAAGTTTTAGTAAAGATAAGTGAAAGAGTGTCGAACCCACATTGATTGTACTCAACTCACACTAAGAACTATAATTAGTAAACCTAACTTTATTTAGAACCAATTTAAAATAATCTTATTCTAAAACTAAAAACTAAATAAGCAAAATATGAAAATGTTAAATTTAGAAAAGATCAATATGAGAGAAATTCCAGAGTCTGATTTCACCTAGCTATCCCCAATGTATTTGATATGCCAATCAATTCTTATTCAATTGCATTGTTTATAACCCAAGAACCCTAAATTATTCTAACTCCCTCTCCCGAGTGTCGAGTGAATATGTTATCAATTACAAACTTCGATATCCCTATAAAAATCTAATAATTAACAACTCATTACGCTTTGTGATTCTTTGTTAACGACTTCAACGGGGATTATATATTCTCTCGAACTCTACAAGTCTCATAGGTTATATTCTCTAGATCCTATTCAAAATCCCATCTCCTGAGTGCCAAATTCTAAATATGCATCATCTCAATTTGTGGCCAACAAACTAGAAGTATTAAACACAAGATAATATAAATAAACTGAAGTAAAACTTCATAAAAATCAAATTGGAAGACAACACATCGGTTCAAGCATTGGCTACATCATCTTCTAGAATAATAGAGTTAGTTCATGACCAAATAATAAAACAAAAATGAAAACATGGTCATGAATCTAATAAAAATCATTAGAGTTAAAGAAAGAAACTAGAAGATTAAACCCGAATCAAATCCATTTGCCTTTGGATGTCACCGTCTTTGTCTATCTCGTCGCTCTTCAATCTTTCTCTTTGGATCTCTTTAAAATATGTGTTTTGAACTCTTGAGTTGTGTATTAGGTGTCTTGGAAATAACATGCATCTTGAACTAGATGATGATCTAAGGTTAGTTACAACATGTTTAGATTAAGCATGTAGTATGCATGATAGTTTTTAGACATGACCAATCATATAGGTTAGTTAGTAAGTAAATTCAATTTATGAGGTATATGTTAGTATCATGTATAGTCAGATTAGTGTTTAGGTTCAGTTCATACATTTACAATTCAAGCATTTAGGTACAGTTCATGTAGTTTTCAGACAGATCATGTAAGGTTCAATTTAGCATTTAGATTTAGTTCATGCATCTCAGATTAGATACTCAGGTTAGTTCAGTATGTTAGCTCTTAGTTTAGATAGTTTCAAGGCAGTTTCATGTAGCTCAGAACGAGATCATGTATGTTTAAGACAGAATGTCAGGTCAAGTCATGCATTTTACATTAGTCTCATGTTAGATTCAGTAGTAAGCATACAGTTCAAGTAGACCGGGTTAGTCGGGATTAGGTCATATCAGATTCTGGGTTAGACAGGGTAGCAGTTCAGGTTGTTAGTTTTTAGGTTCAGCTCAGCCAAGTCAGCCTGTTCACAAGTCTTTAGTCAGATTTATTTTCCAATCACGTTAGTCACAGATCCTCTGATCATATCAGCTCTCAGCTGTAGCTAGATTCAGATCTCACATCAGAGTTTTCCTCAGTTTCATATAATACGTTTAGAATTTCAACCATCAGTTCTTCTTTGTATTCTTTATTTCCAGCTTAATTTTGTTTGTTATATATAAGCTTATTTTTGTCCCTCTAGCAATCACTAACTAGGTCTTTCAAAAGACCTAACCTACCCACCTTCCAGTTGTTTTGTAGGTTACAAGTAGAGGCATGTTTTAGAGGAGACGGGACCCAACATCAGCCATTACATACCTCAGGTATCAAGTCAGAGTAGGGCCCAATCGTCAGTCATCAAAAGTCATCAAGTCTGACCATAAGGCCTCCTATGAGTTTATGTGTTGTATAAGTGTAAATGGTAATTGTATATGAAGTATATTATGTTTGCAGTTTTATATATATGCTATATATATATTTGAGTTATACTAGAATGCAGTCTTGTAGTCAGAAATGAATAAGTCAGTCAGCATATGTTAGGGATCCAGTTGATGGCTATGCCGTCTCCTACCCATTACATGTCTGAATTTACCATGGTCTGACACTAGAAGGTCTTCATGCTAGCCTTTCATCTTTTAGGCTTCTGTCTCCATTTGGTCCATAAGTTTCTGGAGCTCAGCCTTGGTCTGAGATTTGGCCATTCTGCCTGCATAATATTCATCCATGTTTTCATCATTTAAAACATGAGTTTTTCAGCCATATGATTTTCAGACCCCATGTGCCACTTCTCATTAGTTTCAACCCTTGTTGTCTGAGGTTCGGTCAGGTTGGCTATAGTATTAGTCAGGTTCTGTAAATATTCTGTAATTTTGTTCATGGTGTTTTCCAACTGATCTACTCGGGAACTGTCACCATTGGCTATTTCAGAGTCTATTAGCTGTCTCTTGACTAACCTACCCTGCTCTCTAACCCAACAGACCGTTATGATAGCTGCATCACAAAGTGTTAGCATGATATATATATGCATGCAATGCATGAAATGCATATTGTGCTCAAACATCAACATATACCCTTCCAACCTTTTTCCTCCCACACACATGGTAAGTCTCATCTCTACCCTAGGTATGGATTAACTTATGTACCAATGAGGGATACATAAGTTTGTTCTCTTATATGCTAAAGGTAAATCTTGACCACTTTGGTTATGTTCCATTGTTAAAAGACAAAGGCCGCCCATATACAAGAAATGACTAAACCTAATATGATGACCGTGCCATTATATAAAAGCAATGAATTAGAATCTTAGTAATCATCGTTGTTTCGGATGGGCTTAGAAAGGTTTAGATATATCAAAATTGGAAAAAAGGTGTATTATTTCTAGATAAAAGCTAGTTGGCATATCAGACTCATGTTTTGGCGCATTTGGATCCTAACTAAATTTTTTTAGGCCCAACCCGATTTGCATACAAGGTGGCCCGTTATCATTTCCAATTATTTGACCCAATTATCATGAAAACATAAACTTGTCCCAGTTGAAAATGCCCAACAAGTTTTACATCCCATGGCAAAAGGTTGAAGCTACTTCAAATGATTAGGGACCCAAACACAAGCAAAATGGAGGCTCTTGTATGATAATCAACTATGGGCATTCATGTAGGCTCATAAGGGTACGACTTAGACTTTTATCAGTGAAGGATTGCCCACAACTAGGTCTCCCCACTCAAGGGTCCAATTGACCAATTGAACATATATTGTCCACAACTATGTTTCCCCACTCAAGAGTCTAATCGACCAAGTGAACGCACCCTAATGCCCACGGGTATGTGCCAATTAGTGATGTTATCATCACATACCATGAAGACATGGTTCCCCTTAATATTGCCATAAATACTACATGGCATTTTTTCGGGGGCGATTTTCTATCCCTAGTGGAGTCTCCATGAGTTTACCGTTATGCCTATGACGTCAGTGACTACTACATTGTTAGGCTTGCAACCCGTAGAGAGTACGGATAATCCCATGAGGGAAATAACTAGAGAATAATGGAGTCGCCACCAGACATGAAACACCAGGAATGATTTAAGAGCGCATTACACCCCTTACAAGGTCTGACCGTAAATCCTTTTGGGTTTGAAATGGTTTCTTACTAATGCCAGTATAATATTTATGCTCAAATGAGATATCCTTGTGTTTTATAAGACAAGAACACGAAATACAATTAATAAAGCATACAAGGTGCAAACACAAAACAAAAGGTGGTAAATAAAGTTATTTGCGGAAATAAAATATTACAACAATTATCAAAAAAGCTAAAACAGGCTAAAACACTTATTAGGTGGGCCCGACCTTGGAGATGACTGGTTGGACATTTTGGAAGTCTGACCTAAAGTCGGCTGAATATAGTATTCAATCTTCTTATCCGGCCAGACGTTTTGGAAGTCTGGCCGGATATCGTGTTCATCCTTATAATTTCCCAATTTTTAGAGGGTGTCTCCGTAAGAGACTCGTCATTGGGCTATGCATAAAAATGCAATGTCTACAATGATTGATCTAGCTTTGTCTAATTATCCCCAAATGATAGTGAAAGTCTCTAAATATTGCATGTATTTATTGAGAAAGAAATTATATAATCTTTAATGAGAAAAGATACAACGCTTAGGATTGAAAGGATTTCTTGAAGGGTTATAACCCTTAAAGAAATGTATACATTGACATAGAGGTGCCTTTACAAAGGCAACCTTTCATTTCTTTAAAAAGAGTACTTGGGTTCTCATTTTTCATTCATTCAATTCCATTCATTTTTCTTTCACTTATCCTTAGGCATACTAAGAGAGTTTAAGTCTAAAGTTGAACTGAGCTCCACCATTTTCCTAGTTTGTGTTCTTGATTCAAATGTGTTCCCCTTAATGAAGAAGTAACCAAGAATCCTAGGAAAACTTTAGCCACAAGATTCGTAGTACACCAAGGCGGGGCTAATACATTCTTAAGGAAATAGTCAGCACTCGATTTGGTTTTGTTCTTCATTCATCTACAAATTTTCAGGTTTTTCTAAATCTTAGTTTTGTTGATTTAGTATATGATTGTTATCCCCACATATTGTTTATGAATTATACATGGATGTTATATAATATGCGTGTTTAAAATTGATTTTCAACACATACCGCCAACAATCTTTAGAAATTATTAACATATATGTGTTTTTCATTTTGATTCATGCATGTTTCATACAATTTTTTCTCATTGAAAACCCTATTAAATCGTGTTTAGCGTACGCAAATTACGTAAGAGAGTTCGAATGCTTATCGAACACGTGTAGAATGTGCAATGTTTCACATTTTCATTTGAACATGTGACGTACGTCACTCGAACACAAGCTCTTCAGAAGGGTTCATTCGAATGCGTTAGCAAATACTACACGAACATGAACTCTCCGGAAAGATCCGTTTGAACGGCTGAACAAATATGTCATTAACGCAAGTCATACCAGAAATACTTTTTGACTTGAATTAATTTTAGTAAAATATCATACATGATTTAATTTGAATAATTTCACAAATTTAAATCGATTAAGGATCTAGTTATTTATACATATATTTTAAGTCTGAAAATTGGTAATTTAGACAAGTTAAATATGATTATGTAAATTCATGCATTATGTAATATCTACCTAGGAACAATCATAGACTTTGAATTTGTAAATTTCGCAGTACAAATTTGAGTTAATTTAGGATGTTCAATTATCACATGCATGCACCTAGTTTACTGTATGATAAAGTTGAAAAAAATTTAATCTTGCTCATTGCTTGATGAGTACTTGGTTGAGAATTAAAAGTATATCACGAAAACTTGATCCGAGTTATACACAAATAATTCCTTCTGAGCTTGATTGCTTAAATTTATGTTTAATTTATTATCATACTTGTGATTGAGAAATAAGGTGTAAAACTAAGAATGTATGCCTAAGATTTTCTAAAAGTTTTAAGTTGTAGAAATAAAAAGTCTCATAACAAAAGCAAGAAAAAGAAAAATGAGGTCCATGTCACTGAAGATGAGTTGATGACTAATAAAGTTTCAGGGATGACTTGGTGTTTAGCTATGTACTTTAGGGACATGGTTTGGTTTGTGGCTGAGGACGTTTTCAACATATATGAAGCTCAATCCTTCTTATGAGAAGTAGAGAAGTATCTTCCTTAAGGGTTTATTCGGTACTTCGACTATTAGAGTGCTCACGTCTTTCTCTTACGAATAGAAAGATTAATATTCATAATAGCTATGAATGAATCGTTCATTAGAAAATCAATAATACTTAAGGTAAAAAAAATTATAACTGATATTTTGACCCGGCTCTAATCATGAGATACTCGTGAAGGTTCAATCTGTATGCAATGACTATATCGATGGACGACAACGAGAGTGCAGCTTTAGGTTTTTAATGGAATAACCTAAAGTTAATAATTCGAAATATTTAATTATTATTTCATGATTATTGGAGCTCATAACTGTAGGTCCATTTGGTCCCCGTGATAACTCGATATACTGTAGCAAATTGAATATAGTTGAATAGTCCAATTATATACTCATATATTATTATTATTATTATTATTATTATTGATGTGATTAATGATAGATGTCACACATGAAACTTATATTAATTTTAATATAAGGTTTTTATTTGATATAAGTGATTATGAGAAAATCATCTAATATTATAAAATCTTGTAATTATTTTAATAATTATTTTTTTTTTGGGAAACAAATGGATTTGGAATTATGATTTTAAATTCATATTTATGAAAATGGAAGTTACAAGAATTTTTTTAGCAACATGTTTATGTTTTTATGACGACATTAAACAAAAATCAAATTTTACCATAGTTAGGCCATGTTGGTCGAATGAGGGGATGGGGGGAGAATTTGTGATTTGATTACAAAACCAAAACCCTAATTATAAAGAAAATGTGATTTTCATTTTAGTCGTTCTCTCACTTTTCAAAACCGTAGCCTCCCTAGGTCTTTTATTTTTCTCTCAATGGTTGAAAGAAAAAGAAAGAAGAACAAAAATAAAAATTTAATGTGTGACAAATTTTTTTCTCTAAAGTGTTTAGAGATTTATTTTGTGAGTCTAACCCACTCTAGTATTCGTTGGTTGCGGGTCATAGCACGGAAGACTCATTGGAACACAAAATAATGTTTTTCTTTACCCTTAATGGTTCATGGTAGTGAGCAAATTTTCTTGCTCACTGCCGCACAGTTTTGGCCATTATGGGCCTGTTTTGTTTATCTGCTTTTGTGCAATTTTTGGGGAGATTAGGGGCTGTATTTTGGGTGTTCTTTAGGGTGAATTTTTAGTCTAAAAATCAGACCTGAATTATTGTCCACGTTCACGCAAATCCGGGGTTGTTTAGGTGTGCAGTGTGCGCACATGAGGTTGAATCTTGCTGCTCTGTTAGGAATATTTTGGGGGCTGGTTGGAGGTTCTTAAAATCATCAAAAATAGCGAAAAATAGAAGCTTAAAGGGATGGAAAGTTTCGGCCAAGGAGGAGGGAGAGCAGTAAATTTTTCAAGGTCGATCCTGGTGCCTAACAAGCTTGCGCCGCTTGGGAAATCAGTTTCTACAATTGGCATCAAGAGCGAGGTTGAAAAGTGATCTTAGCTCTTCTTATTTTATTGAAAAGTTTCTGTTTTTTAAATATTTATATGTGATATAAATATTTTTGTATGTTGTAATGAGTAGGCACAATTCTATGTTCATGTGATGAATGATTTTGTTTAAGTTCATGTGATAAATTTATTGCATTGGTCGTAAATTTTTCCGGCTATTACTTTTTTATGTTACTTTATTTTTGCGGAATGTAAGGCCATAAGGCCATTTTTTACAAAGTGTTATGAATATCTTTTATGTAAATTTTTGAGTTGTATCATTATTTTATGTAATTGGAGAGCCGTTGCCGTCAACAACAGTATGATGAGTTATTCCTACACATACCATTCCATGAAGCAAGATTTGAAGATCAAAGGATGCCTTGGTAATTTTTGTACTAATTAGATTAGTGCAGAAAAATAAGAGCCCAGTCAATGCAATTTTATTTTATATGTATGTTTTATTCGAAATGTTTGAATAATATGTCATATAGCTTAGGGTACCTACTCTTACATTTTCACATACCATAACATGTTACACATGCATAATTGTTTTAAGTCATAAAATTTGATTTTATAAAATTTAAAGAAGTTAAATTAGTAGGTATTAAGCATGAAAACTAATTAATTGGATTAATTATTTTGATGTTTTAAAAAATTGGAAATTCAAATTTAATATATAATGGGCTTTATTATATTTTTCATTGGTATATCAGATGGAAACCCGGACAAAAATTTCATAACTGAATTCGAATAGACGGTAATGTGGTCTGCACTCAGGATATAATTCAACGTACCAATATGAATTTCCATTTTTTTTTAAAATCTGTTAGTGAACTAAAATTTTAAGAGTTAAAATTTATTAGGTCACTAAAGTACACTTAGTTAAGTTATTTTAATTAAGTGAAATATTAGTTTCGACTAATAAGGATTAGTGACTAAAATTTTAAGAGTTAAAATTGGATATATCATTAATTTTGCACTAGTGTACATTGAGTTATGTTTTAGCAGCACATTAACTTGTAGACACTAGTGGATTAAATTATTATATTTTTTAAGTAGAAATATTTTTTTTAAATATTGAATGGGAGAAGGATATAGGACAATATATCTCGCGATCTCCGTTGTTAATCTAAAAATATGAGATTCAAAAGGCGCCTCAAGACGGCTTTATTTTCGTCCCCTACTGATAATGTCCATTTTGGGTCAATATCAAGCTTGGATTCCAAGAGGATAGGAACTCTAGATGTATCTGGTGAACTGACCTACCCTAGGGCGACACTTTATTAGTTAAGTCCAAAGGTTCTGAAACAATGGGTTACACTCACAAAGAAATGATTAAATGTTAATCAAAATTGGTTGATCGAATCAAACGGTGGTTGATTAATATAGGAATAAGATTTATTTCCGCATATATTAATCAATTGAGATTGTCACGATCTATCATGAAAATACTTGACCTACCCTATGACGGTACTTATTTGTGGAATGATATATTTCTGTTACATAGTAATTATTTTTAGGTTTCTGATTCATTATACGTGGTACATGCATCATTATAATTTTATGCATAAATATTTTTGATGATTTTAATATGCGATGGATGAATGTTAAAATGAATGTTTTTTTTTTTTTTCAACCATGGTTTCTACTATCATATCGATTCTCTCTCATAACAAATTGATGCGAGAAAATTATGTGAAATGAAAAAGTAAAATGAACGCCATATTAGTCTGTGAAGACCTTAAGTTTGTCATGACAGAGGAATTTCCTACAAAGCAGGCCATAAATTCTGGCCAAGCTGTGCGCGATGCCTATAAAAAATGGGTCGCAGCCAATGAGAAAACCCGATGATACTTGCTAGCATGGATGTTTGAGGTTATTGCTGCAAAACATAAGCCAATGGCTACAACATCTCTAATGATGGAGTCATTGCAGAGCATGTTCAGGGCAGCCTTCAGAGCGACAACGTCATGAGGCTATGGTCTCAACGATGACCGCAAGGATGAAAGAGGGGACATCTGTCCGAGAGCACGTCTTGAGGATGATGGCCTATCTCAACACGGCCGAAACTCATGGAGCATGTATTGACGAGCCTAGCCAGGTGACCATGACCATGGAAACTCTTCTGAAGAGTTTCTTATAATTTAAAAGCAACTATGTTATGAAGAAGTTGACTATTATATTGACTCAGTAGCTCAATGAGCTCACCCATTACGAGTCTATGCTGGTGGATTCTCGTAAGCCCAGTGGAGAGGAAAATGTTGTCGAATCTTCTAAATCTACAAAGAAGAAGAAAAAAAAAACTGAGAAGGCTAAGACAATGCCAATGAAGAAGAATAAGAGAAGCTCCAAAGAATTCAAGCCCAAAATACCTTGCAGAACTGAAGGAGAAAAAGACCACATGTAAATATGATTTACTTGTAATTGAGTCTTTATTAGTATATGATGATAAATTCACATGGATTGTTGATTATAGAGTCACTAACCACGTTTGTTCTTCTTTGCAGCTATTGGATTCATGGAGGGACCTTACGGAATGTGATTATACCATGAGGGTAGAGACATGAGATTTCGTTTCAGCTAGAGTAGTGAGAGTTTCCATTTTAAACAATGTGTTATTTATTCATAGGTTTTGCAGGAATTTGATTTCTATTTCAAAACTTTTGGATAACGGTTTTTCAATTTCGTTTAACAATAATTCAGTTATTATTTCTACAAATTGATTAACTATATGCACATGAAACCCAGAAAATAACTTATATGTGTTAAGACCGATAACACATAGTTCGCTGCTTAACACTAAAATGTTTAAGGTTGAAAAATCTAAAACAAATAGGCAAAATATTTCTCACGATAACACATATCTGTGGTATCATAGACTTGGTCATATTAGCCTTCACCGGATAGATAGGTTGATAAAGAACAGAACTTTAAACCAATTAAGCTTGGTACTATACCAATTTGTGAATCTTGTCTATAAGGAAAGATAGCTAAGATACCCTTTACTGGAAAAGGTATGAGTGCCAGTGAACCACTTGAGTTAGTACATTCAGATGTTTATGTACCGATGAATGTAAGAGCTCGGGGTGGTTATGAATACTTTGTCATATTTATTGATGATTATTCGAGATATGAGTACGTTTACCTAATGCAAAACAAGTCAGGTACCTTTGAAAAGTTCAAAGAGTATCGTGTTGAGGTTGAGAGCCAATCAGGTAAGACTATCAAAACTCTATGATCGAATCATGGAGGAGAATTCCTTGATAGTGATTTCGAGGAATTCTTGGTTGAGCATGAGACAGTATCCCAACACACAACACCTAGAACACCACAACAGAATGGTATTGCAGAGAGTAGAAATCGGACCTTACTAGACATGATAAGATCTATGTTTAGTTATGGTTCACTACCTAATTCATTCTGGGCATATGCATTGCAAACAACACTGTATATCCATAATGTAGTTCCATCTAAGTCTGTTCCTAAGACACCCTTAGAGTTATGGAGCAATCTTAAAGCTAATTTATGATATTTCCTCATATAGGGGTGTCCAACACATATGCTGAAGAACAAGACTACAAATTTGGAGCCATGCTCGTAGGTGTGCCTATTTGTAGGTTATCCTAAGGAGACTAGGGGCATTTTTTTTTTTATAGTCCAGAAGATAACAAAGTGTTTATATCAAAAAATGCTACGTTTTTTTATGAGGACTATATGAGACAGTTTCAACCTCTAAGTAAACTGATTCTTGAAGAGTTACTTGCTGATCATCAACCATAGTTGACAGAAGCATAACACCGTCAATATCTTAGCATCATATGTAAGTACATCAGAATGATCCATCACCTAGACGCAATAGGATGTGTGTACGACAACCAAATCACTATCTAGGTGTTGGAGAGGCATAATTTTTCGCATCCAGTGATAGGGTAGAAGATCTATTAACCTATCGTAGTGCAATGGATGATTCTAATAAATAGGAATGACTCAAAGCCATGAACCTCGAGATGGAGTCGATGTATTCTAACTCAGTCTGAAATCTTCTAGACTAACTTGATGAGGGTAAAACCATAGGTTGCAAGTGGATCTAAAAAAGAAAGAGGGGAGCATATGGAAGGTAAAGACCTTCAAGGATAGGCTAGTGGCCAAATGTTATACCCAGAAAGAGAGAGTCGACTATGTTGAGACTTTCTTACTAGTATCCATGCTCAAATCTATATGCACTCTCCTCTCCATCATTGGATATTATGACTATGAGATTTGGCAAATGGACATCAAGACTATATTCTAGAATGGTAATCTTGATGAATGTATCTATATTATACAACCAGATGGGTTCGTAGCCCATGGTCAAGAGCAAAAGGTTTGCAAGCTGTAAAGGTTCATCTATGGACTCAAACAGGAATCTCGATCTTGGAACATAAGATTTGATACGACAATCGAGTCTTATGATTTTGAGCAGAACGTCGATGAGCCTTGTGTATACAAGTGTGTCATTGATGGTAAGGTGGTTTTTCTCATTTTGTACGTCGATGATATTTTAATAATTGGGAATGGTAAAAATATTATTGGATGTCAAATCCTGGCTAGCTAACCAATCCCAAATGAAAGATTTGGGAGAGACCAGTTATGTACTTGGGATCCAGTTTCTTTGGGACCACAAGAGAAGACATTTGGCTATGTCTCAGACATCCTATATTGACAAAATCCTTATGCGATTTGGGATACATAATTCCAAGAAAGGCAATTTATCGTTTTGACATGGAATTCATTTGTCGAAGGAAATAAGACATATTCCATATTCCTCAACTATTGGTAGTCTCATGTATGTTATATTATGCATGAGACTGAACATCTGTTTTGCAGTGAGAGTAGTCAGTAGGTTTCAGTCTAACCCAAGATTATATCATTGGGTGGTTGTGAAACACGTTCTCAAGTATCTTAAAAGAACGGGAAATTATATGCTTGTGTATTTTGGTGAGGATATGATTCTTAGAGGATACATACTCTGATTTTCAGATGAATGTCGATTCTAGGAAATCAACATCCGGATCAATATTTACCCTATGTGGTGGAGCTATTGTGTGGAGTGGCATAAAGCAATATTCTATTGTTGACCCCATCATAGAGGCTGAGTATATAATAGTTTGTGAAGCAGCTAAGGAAGTAGTCTGGCTCCGAAAATCCTTGAGACATCTGGAAGTTTTTCTAGATATGGATAAACCACTCACACTTTATTGCGATAATAGTGGTGCATTGGCAAATTCCTAAAAACTACAAGAGGCGAAACTATATAGAGATAAAATATCATCTCATCAGGGAGATAATGCATAGATGAGACATGTCCTATATCTGTCACTAAGATTGCATCCGCAAATAACCTGACTGATCCGTTTAAAAAGACATTGTCAGCTAATGTGTTTGAAGGTCACCTAGAGGGTCTAGGATTGCGTGACATGTCTTATTTTCTCTAGTGTAAGTGGGAGATTGTTGGGATATATGTCCTAGAGCATCATGTAATGTGTAAACAGAACTGTTCATTTAGAATAAAAGATGCATTATTCATTTATCAATTATTTTTATTCAAATCGTATATTATAAATTGTCTAGTTTACCCTTGATTACTTATATGCCTTTAAGCTTAGTGCAAGAGAATTTAAGTCTGAAGTTAGTAATCTAAAATAGTTTATAGCGAGCAAACAAAAACAGGTACTTTGTTTATGGTTTATCTATAACTGGCGTCCATTCTATAAATGTATGGCGACCTTGATCCGGGATCGTCCATATGGTGATATAAGAATGAAGACACCTTATATGATGTGATCATATAGGACTGAACCCATATAGAAATGAATTTCTTATAATATCAGTTAAATAAAGAAATTCATTTCAATCTACTAGATGTTCATAAATGGATTAATCTAAATCCTGAGTGTATTACGGACTCCTGTATGACAGGTTGTCCTTTGATTTATAAAGATGAGGTTGGTGTAGAAATCCAGACCAATAACTACGTATTTTGGGGACATAGTTTAGTGTGTGGTTTTGGGAATTTTACACAAATATGGAGTTCACTCATTCTTGCGAGAAGTATAGGAGTACTTCCTTAAGGGTTGATTCGGTACTTGAACGATTAGAGCTTTCAAATCTTTCTCTTACGAATAAAAAGATTAATATTTACAATAGTTATAAATGAATCGTTCATTAGAGAATCAATAGTACTAAAGGTAAAAATAATTAGAGGGGTATAACAGATATTTTGAACCGACTCTAATTATAAGATACTCTTGAACGGTCAATCCATATATAATGACTATATCAATGGACACCGACGTAGTTTGGCTAATTTTATTCTACGACAACGAGAGTGCAGCTTCAGGTTTTTAATAGAATAACCTAAAATTAATAAATAGGAATATTTAATTAAAGAGGTTAATTATTATTTCAGGATTATTGGAGCTCGGAACTGTAGGTCCATTTGGTCCCCGTGCTAGCTCGATAAACGGTAGAAAATTAAATATAGTTGGATAATCCAATTATATACTCATATATATTATTATTATTATTAATGTGATTAAAGATAGATGTCATATATGGAACTTATATTAATTTTAATATAATATTTTTATTTGATATAAATGATTATGAAATAATCATTTAATGTTATAAAATAATGTAATTATTTTAATAATTATTTATTGGAAACAAATGGATTTGAAATTTGAAATTCATATTTATGAAAATGGAAGTTACAAGAATTTTTTTTGACAACATGTTTATGTTTTTATGAAGACATTAAACAAAAATCAAATTTTACCATAGTTAAGCCATGTTGGCCGAATCCATGAGAGGATGGGGGAGAGTTTTGTGATTTTGATTGCCAAATCAAAATTCTAATTATAAAACAAAATATGATTTTCTTTTTAGTTATTCTCTCACTTTTCAAAACCCTACCCTCCTTAGGTCTTTTATTTTTCCCTCAAAGGTTGAAAGAAAAATAAAGAAGAAAAAAATAAAAATTTAGTGTGTGACAATCGTTTTCTCTAAAGTGTTTAGAGATTTTTTTTGTGAGTCTAGCCCACTCTAGTATTCATTGGTTGAGAGTCGTAGCACGAAGGACTCATTGGAACAAAAAACATTTTCTTTCGTTACATTTTAGTTGTTCATGGCAGTGAGCAATTTTTTTTGCTCATTGCCGCACAGTTTTGGCCTTTATGGGGTTGTTCATATGTTTTTGTGCAGTTTTAGGTAGATTAGGGGCAGTATTTTGGGTATTCTTTAGGGTAAGTTTTTGGTTAAAAAATCATACTTGAACTCTTGCCCATAATTACGCAAATCGGGGCTGTTTAAGTGTGCAGTGTGCATACATGAGGAGGAAACTTGTTGTTGTGTTATGACTATTTTGGGGGCTAGTTCGGGGTTGTTAAAATCATCAAAATAGTGAAAAATAGAAGTTTAAAGGGCTGGAAAGTTTCGGCCAAGGAGGAGGGAGAGCATAAAAGTTTTTAAGGCAGATCTATGTGCTTAATACGCTTCCGTCGAGTGGGAAATCGATTTCTGCAGTGCCCATATCATGAGATAGCTAAATAGATGCAATTCCAAATCTTCTATAATAGGCTCAATGGGATGTTTAAGACCACATTATATGCAGCCACTAGAGGTGCACTGATGGTGAATAGTGAAAACCAAACTTAGGATCTACCGGAAGAGATGGCCAACAACAACTTTCTATGGTAAACTGAGAGAAGTATGCCTCAACGAGTAGCAAGAGTCAATGAGTTCAGGACAAACACATCTATGAATGCCCACATAGAGCAAATCTACAAATTCCTAGAGGTCCTTAGTATACAGGTGTAGGAGCCACATGTCTAGTATAAGAGAGAACAACATGTAGAGTAGTAACTTAATATGGCGAGTCTGTGAATTATATTACCAATTACAACAGACAATATCACAACCTCTACTCTAATACCTATAACCCGAGGTGGAAGAACCACCACAATTTTGGATGGAAGAAAAACCAAGGGACAGGACCACAGGAAAGACATAATTCTACCTTAGGATACCAACAACAGAGTAATGGACAAGGGCGTGAGAAGAATCTGGGCTTGGAGGACATGATCATAGACATGCTCAAGAACTAAGAGGCCAAGTATGATGCTCTCTTTCAGTGTCAAGCAGCGCCCATGAGAGGACTGGAAAACCAAATCAGACAGCTAGCCAGTAATCAAAACCAGAGGCCACAAGGGGCTCTCCCAAGTGAAACAGAAGCTAACCCTATAAGAGAAGGAAAATAGTTTTGCAATGCCATCACAGTATGCACTGAGAACGCGCTAGGAGAAATAACTAGAGGAGTACACAAAAAAATTAGAAAATGAGAAGGGCAATAATTTCATAAGTATAAACCTATCAAGGAAGAAAAGCTTATAGAAGTGTGCAGTGTGATATTGCAAAGAACGACTGTGATCAAATTCAAGGATCCAGACATCTTCACCAAAACATGTACAATTTCAGAGTGCGAGTCAAAGGCACTATTTGATTTATATTCGGGGATTAATTTATGCCTCTACCCATGGCCAGGAGATTAGGGTATCACAAGCTAAAACAAACCTCTACATCCCTACAGTTTGCGGACAGAACCACCAACGTGCCCAAGGGAAAGATAGGAGATGTGATGGTGAAACTAGGGGACTTTGAGATTCCAACAGACGTCATTATTCTATAAATAGAAGAGGATGTCGAGATACACTTCATTTTGGGAATACCCTTTCTGGCAACCGCAGGAACAATATTTGATGTACAAAAAGGTCTCTTCACCTTCAGAGTTAACGGCGATGAGTTGCTTATCAAGTGCTCGACCTCGTGATAGAGTAAGAAGATCGGAAGAGTGGTGCCTTGATGGAGACAGTGGAAGGGAAACAAGAGTTGCATATGGAATTGCAGAAAGATAAGGTGGTTGATGAAGTGACGGTGTAGACATTGTATTTTTACACATAGTCCGATGACTAGTCTCTTATAAGGACACCCCACGAAGGTTCAGAAAGTTGCAAGGATGAATGTCAAAAGGGAATGGAACTTCAAAGAATTCATAAAAACAGCCAAGTCTTGGCCAGACACCACATATGTCCGACCAATCTTTTTCTCAGTATATAATATTCGGCCAGATGTATATTGAAAACCCAAAATCTAGCTAGACATGTATCGAGCTTTCAATGAGTGTGCAGATTGTCAATTACTGGAATCGCAGGATATGATTAATTTCAGGCCAGACATATATTTGAAATAAATATCCTGCCGGACTTGTATCTAACTGTCACCGAGTGTGATGATTTTCAATTACTGAAATCACAGACCCGATTAATGTCCGGCCGAATGTATATCTTAAAATAAATATCTGGTTGGATATAGATCGAGTTGTAGTTGACAATACAGATTGGCAATCACTGGAGACTGTGAGGAGATTTGATTTTCCCTTCCATTTTCAGCCCTAGTTTGGGTATTATAAATTAATGCCCAAACTCTTCACAAAAGGCCCATAGAAATGCGAATAAAAAAATCTGAAGGCTAAGCCCTGAAACTCTATCCTGAGATCTGAGAGAGAGTCTAGGAGAGGTAAAAAAACACATTCAGAAGAATCCTACAAATTCTTTGGAGTTCACCCCATCCAGCAAGAAACCCAGCGGTAATTCGATTTTCAGAGGTGTTTTCCAAGCCAACCATGTTTAAGGTACGATTTGAGGGCTCCATAATCTTTTTTTTGTATGTTAACACTATTGTTCTGATTTAGTATCTCTAGTACGACTTGACATATGTCCAGCCGGACATACACAAGTTTCAAATAAATATGCAACCAAATGCTAAAACATCCGGCCATATTATTTTTTTTATTGCATTATTACTGTTTCATTTTACATTGCTTTTAATATTACCATGTCCTTGTCATTATGTTATTGGCACTTTGTTTAGTAGTGTCCCTATTCAGGTTCACGTAGAATATCCGATCAAACTTAATATGTGTCGTGTCAAATGTTTATAATGTGAAACAATGTCTGATTGGGATTCTCTAAAGTCAGGCCAGCGAGACATGTATTCTATCTTATTTACTTTATTATTTTATTTCTCTTGTTATGCTTTATAGACGTCTTATTATTGCTATATCATTACTGTTTTATTTTAACTGCTAGTTATGCACAATTCAACACTCTTATTCTTTTTAGTTTGCAAAGAACATCCGGCCATATATGAAATATGTCCGGCCGGATATCAATTACATGAAAAATATCTAGCCAGACTTCGGAGAAACCTGGCCGATGAGATACATATTATGTTCTATTTAATTTTTATCTTACTTTATTCTATTATTTCTGGATGTTTCCGTTTATCAGTTTTGTTTTTTTATTGTTTTCGTTATTAATTGATTGCGCTATTGTATTTTGTAAATTGTCATTGCATGATATTTTCTTATAAGACATGTCGATACCTCTTTTAAACCTGAATGTTATACTGGCATCAATAAGGGATCATCTGGACCCAAAGAGGTTTAAGGTCGGCTGTTATGAGGGGTTTCGTACGGCCTTAAATCATTCTCAGTGTCTTATATTGGGTGGCGACTCCATCATTCTCTGATTAGTCCCCTGTGGGCTATTCGTACTTTCTATGGGCTGCAAGCCCAACAATGTCGTGGTCATTGGCATCGTAGGTGTAATGGTAAACCTTGTTTCGCTCCTACAAGTGGTTTGTAAAGACCCAAATACAAACTTACCAGAAGAGTACCACGGTATAGGTTCATTGTGCCATCAATTTGATATTGAGCTCGACCATGGTATAACCCAACCAAAACCATCAGACCCTATTCTAACCCAACCATAATTAAAAAACCACAAAAATCTTCTAGTATGCCAAAACAATCAACGAAGGCATCATCTGACTCCCACAGTAGTGGAAAGCAAATATGGGCAACAATGGCAGATCAAGGGAACAATGCCAGTATAGGAATATACATCTATGTATTTCCCCATATAAGGAAAATGATTGAGAGTATGAAGGATGTATTTCCACGTTCAACACCAAAATTGACGCCATCATGACCATTCGAGGGGTTAAGTCTGGCTGAAGACGTTAAACTTAGCACTAGCGGGGAGGCAACCCACACATTTATTTATTTATTTTTTATTTTTTATTTTTTTAGTTTATTTTTGTTTATTGTATGCCAAATTGTATGTTTTAAAGCTTGCATGTGTAATCATGTAGGAAGTGGCACCAACGGCACACTTCGTGCAGCTCAAATCAGACCAACTACTATAGGCTTGCATGTCACGAACACTCTGGGTGTCGCGACGCGTGTCAGTATAAAAATCTGACAAAACTTGGGAGGACTTACTTGTCGAGATACAAACCTTTCCGCATTACGATGCAAAAGCCTAACACTAAAATCCCAATTTTTAGAGTTGCGGGTCGTGTAGGCATAGCATTTTTACATGGCCCGATGAATCTTTTGTAGGGATATTGTATGAAAGTTAAAAAAGATTGTAAGGTCTAATACTAGAGAGAAACCATATACATCAGGACGAATATAAACCTCTAATTCAGCCAGACATAACCATCACCTCCGGCCAGATACAGTTGTACATTCGGCTAGACATTCGTCGCGTTTTCTGTTTTTCAAAATGACTCAATCTCTTTCCTTCTTAGCCAACTTCCATAAACCCATATCCTTTCCATCTTAAAACACTTTCCAATTATCTTCCTTTCCATATTATCACCTTGCAGAACTACCAATTTCCTTATTAATATGTTTCTCTTTAAGGGAAATTATTTTCTTCTTTACTAAGAAATCATCACTGTATAAACCTCTAAATCCGGCCGAATATAACTATCACCTCCGACTGGATACACCTACACATTCGGTCGGACATGCGTCGTATTTCAAGTTTTGAAGAATGACTCAACTTCTTTCCTTCTTAGTTAACTTCCATAAACTCATATCCTTTCCATCTTAAAATACTTTGCAATTTTCTTCATTCCTATATTAACACCTTCCATAACTACCAATTGCCT
>SKCR01048791.1:0-40043 GCA_019454045.1 Zanthoxylum bungeanum | reverse complement strand
ACACGAAGTAAGAAAAACAGACCGGTAAAAGTATTAAAAACATTATGGTCAGACCATAGTGTAAAATACTTTAATATATGAGTTTCTTGATTACCTGAAAGAGTTTAGTATTCTTTCATACTGGACTCCTCCCGGAACACCTCAATTTGATGGTGTGTCCGAACAGAGAAATCAAACTTTGTTGGACATGGTAAGGTTAATGATGAGTCGCTCTGAGCTACCATTTTCCTTCTAGGGATACGCATTAAATAGTGCAATACTTATTTTGAATAAGGTTCCATGAAAATCTGTTAGACGGACTTCATATTAGATATGAACAGGAAAAAGACTGGGTTTTCTCATTCCTGAAGATTTGGGAATGCTGGGCATATGTTTGGATGATACCAAACTAGAACCCAAATCGGATAAGTGCCTAATTTGTGGGTTATCCTAGGGAAACCAAAGTATAGTACTTATATAACTCACAATAGAACAATGTAATTGTTGCTCTCCATGCGGTTTTCCTAAGAGGAATTCCTATATGCAGTATTAAGTGGGAGGAAAGTAAAACTCTATGAAAATCGGAGTAATATTATTACAAGCACTGAGTCCTCACGGAACACCAACAGTTCATCAGGGATGAAACTGTATCACAATCTTCAAATACACAAGAACCGCGCAAGTCGGAGAGAGTCAGAAAACAACCTGGGAGGTATGGGTTTCTGATCTCACCTCATGTAGATGTCAATCTTATTGAGGAAGACAACTGACTACGTATGAGGAAGTGATACAAGGTATCGACTCCTTTTATGGTAAAGTGCCATGAAGTCTGAAATGGATTCCATGTATACCAACCAAGTTTGGACACTGGTTGTTGTATCGGAAGGCATTGTGCCTATTGGTACTAAATGAGTCTTCAAGGAAGACAAACATGGATGACAACATACAAACGTACAAAGCTAGGCTTGTGGTGAAAGGGTATCGTCATCAACATGGTGTCGATTACGACGAAACCTTTTAACTGTTGCCATGATTAAATCCATTTGGATAATGCTTGCTAATGCTATATATTTCACTTATGAAATATGGCAGCTGAACGTCAAAACCGTTTTCCTTAACGGAAACCTTTTGGAGGATATTTACAACATCCTGACGGTTTTGTCGTGCCAAAACATGCAAACAAGGTTTGCAAGTTAAATCAATCCATTTATGGATTGAAGCAAGCATTGAATTCTTGGAATCATCGTTTTGATGTAATCATAATGGTATATGATTTAATTCAAAACAAAGATGATTCTTGTGTATATAAGAAGGTTAGTGGGAGCGCACTGAAAATGAATGTCCTATATGATGATGACATATCATTTCTTGGAAATGACATTCCCATAAAATAATCGGTGAAAGCTTGGCTTTCATGAAAATTCTCTGTAGATTACTTGGGAGAGGCAACCTTTATTCTAGGAATAATGATCTACTGAGATAGATCTAAAAGTTGTTGGCACTCTCCGAGAACTTATACATTGAAATATATGTACGTGACCAGATGTCTCATACGCTTTGAGCAGATGGAGTCACAATCATGCCAATCCAGGTGATGGTCACTGGATTGATGTTATGGACATCCTTAAGTATCTTAGATGAACTAAGGATGCTTTCTTAAGCTATGGAGAAGGAGAACTTGAGGTGACTGGGTTCACCGCTGCAAGTTTCCAAACCGATAAAGACGATTGTAAGTCGCAATAGAGGGTACTATATAGTTTGAATAACGGAACAATGAGCCGGAAATCTTCCAAGCAAGATATTGTTGCCGAAGCGGAACATTACTGCAGCTGAGGCAGCAATAGAAGCATTTTGGATCTATAAAATCCTAATTGGATTAGGTGTAGTTCTGTTAGCGGCTGATCTAGGCTACAACACAGGCTAAAGAATTAATGGTCTCATCAACGATCCAAGTATGTACTTCAAATGGTTTCAACTGATTCGTAATATCATACATCATGGCGATGTGATGATCGAATAAATCGCATCAGATGATAACCTTGCAAATCCGCCGACGAAAGCTGTTTCTCAGCAGAAGTTTGAGCGACCCGTACATAGTTCAGGTGGAGAACACCTGAGTGATTGGCTATTGGCCAAGTGGGAGATTGTTGGACAATTATGACCCATAGCATCACTATTTGTACATAACATGGTGTTGTTGTACAAATTAACTATGTGACAAAGGAAATTGCTCTTTTATCATTTGTAATTGGATTACCGGGATATATAAATGATAAAAGTCCATATGATTAGTACGGATTAATAAGATATGAGACATTATTAATCCACTAAGATTTAATCATTAATATCCCTAGTCGTAGTATTATCGAGACTGGACATCGATAATGCGAATAGGCTAGCATTACACGTGTGCGTGTTATGGAAGCATAACGGCATAGTTCTCATATATTTGGGTATTGGATACTCATGCAAGTGTAATAGGAGGTTCTTTTTACCGATGGTACAGAAACAGCTTCGCTCCGGATAGACCCATCGGAATCCCATTGGTAGTATTACTATGTGTCTATGGGAGTCCGAATCAGGGTAGGTGTATTTGGTCTTAACCTGAGACTTGCATCACTAATACTTACGACAATCAATATACTTTGGTTTTGGTCGTCCGGGGCTTTAACAGGTTCTGTGTACGCCTCTTCTGGGTATACTGAGAATCGTAGTGTATTGGGTGTGATGTCAAGATGGAAGTATCACTTCAGTAATAAGGAGATGATGATCACGCAGGGATAAAGAACTGGTACTCTCTTAAATGCTGCAGCTATCGGGATAATATGACAAGGTCATGATTATCCGATTAAAGAGACTAGTTGTTGTTAATCCGATATATGCTTCGTACGGGGCAGACACCATTCTAGCCCCGGGCCTAGCATGTGACATCCGATACTGGATCATAATACGCGATACTACGTAAACTACGCCTGATATAGATTATGTATATTCCATATTGAATATATTTCTAGAGAATTGGGTAGGCACGGTGCTTTGGTAGAAGCCAACCATGTCTTGTAAATAGGTAAGAACATGGTACTAGGTACACAAGTATTCGGATAGTCCAATAACCGTATTTACTGCCAATATATCCAGGGATCTCTTGGGTCGCCTCCCAAAGATTCACCGATGACATTTGACTCGAACAAATAATTAATCTGGGAATTAATTATGAGAGAGAAAATTAATCTGGGATTAATTACGACAATAATTAATCTGGGATTAATTAAAAGAGAAAGAATTAATCTGGGATTAATTGCATCGAGAATTTATCTGGGAATAAATTCGTCGAGAAGAGAGAACGCGATTAATTAGAATTAATCGGTAAAGTAAATTTAATAGTGAAATTAGATTTTACTATTTAATTTATTTAATTGGGCTAAAATAATATATTAGATATATTAATTGAAATTAGATTTCAATGCGGAATTAAAATTAGATTTTAATTCAAGCGAACGAATTAATTTAGAATTAATTCGCGAGCGACTTCCGTAATAATTTTGCTGGGCATTATTATTTAATTGAATTTGATTTAATTACGTCACGACGGAAAATTCGTTTATTCGGAATAAACGAAACCGAGCCCGAAGTGTGTTGAGCGAACCACTTGAATTTTGAATTTAAAGTATGTCTCACCAACTTACATCAACTTGTCACTATTTGTGATGCAAGTGGTTGAGCTTATTAATTGGTATAATTGCTCAACACTCTAAACTCAAATCAAAGTGATGGAAGTGGTTGAATAAAGTAAATTAGATTTATTCCAACACACCAACCAAAAATATAAAAGGTTAATTGTTTTTGGAAAACAAAAACTATTCACATTTCTTCTCTCTTTCTTGCCTTGGCCGAAACTACAAGGTCTCTCCCATGGAATTTTTGTTTCAAAAATTCTACCATGCTAGCACATTTTGGAGTCAAAGGAAGGTGATAGGGAGACCAACCGAGAGTTTGGAACTCGTCTTCAAGCTCCGAGCTACTACATCCAAATGATTTTTTGAAAGCCTATATCCGGTCAATGTGAGTATTCCGCAACTCCCTTTGATTTATTCACACACAAATCACTCTTAGACGATCTTGGCATGTTCTAGGAACACTAACAGTCAGCCACGTAACTTCTGCCATCAATGCCAAGGCTCTTTCCCCCATCTGCTTTTGCGAACAATCACCCTACGATTTGACACACCTGCCCTTTAACGCCTAAAGCTCATTAAATCATGCTACTCTTGGCTGCCGCCACACGTTATCTAGTGTCAAAAGATTAAATAGCCACATGTTCCCATCACATCATACCTTTTTAGAGAATGTGTGTCCATATGCCAGATTCCAACTTCCTGATCATAACTATGTGATTAAAAGCCAACACCCCGACCAGCTCTACCAGGTCGAAAAATCAGGAGCGATGGTTGCCGAGCAATCTACTATCTGATCTGTCTTGAACATCTTCACTCCTCGGGTCGGGTGAAGTACATGAACCAACCCAACCCTCGGCCCTTATAACCTTTGGAATGGAAATCTCTTCTATACCCTTCTTGCTTTTAGAAGTTTGAGTGTCCCAAAAATCACTATCAACAACAAATGGCAGAGGCCTCCCGCTATGGTGCTGAAGAATTAATTATTTAAATATCTTATTGTTATGTTTTGTTTATCAAATATAAATAAAATACATATTTTTTTTATTATAAATAAATTTTAATATATTAAAAATTTCTTAGCAATTTAAATAATAAAAAATAATTTTAAACAGATGACAAATTATAAGTAACGTTTAAGCTCACACGACATTCTTGGGATCATAGTCCCCACGATTTAGAGGTGGCCCCGAGGATGACTGACAAAAACAGTGAATTGGGCCATGAATCTAAGGAAACTTTAATTTTTAAATATATAATATAATTTTAATATTTTTTTTATCCTTTATCCATAGATGTCGATGAGCGGTAGAATTATCAAAACAAATATTGCATCTGTTAAATTTTGTTGACAGAACAGTAGGGACCAATTTTAGTATATGGGACCAATTTTAGTATCCAAACTTCAATTTTTCAAAATACAGGGTCTGATTTGAATGCATCTCCAATCTTTTTTTAAAAGTTGGAATTTGCCTTAGAAAGTGTGTTGTTGATCCCCCAAAGAATATTGTCCAATGATCAAACAAGCAGGAGTTCTTGAAAGAGACAAATGATTATGAAGTACTCTATAACAATTAATAATATAATTCCAACAAAAGTTGATCACTAACACAAATGGCAGAAACAATTCCCAGGACTTTGCAATAAACAAGCAAAAGAAAAAAAACACCAACTTGGTGATATCACCAAAACACTCGGGATAAAAAACAAAATCGTCTTTCTAATTTATCTCCATTTCTGTTGCAATCAAGCCACTTCAACACTTGTGGCTGGCAAAATCTACAAATCAGTATATCATGTATAGAAGACAACTTGGCTGATAGCTCTGCATTAATGCAGAAAAGATACAGTTTCCGAATATCAAAACTGACGAAAGGTACAACTTAAAACACTTGAAAGCAGTTGAGGAAACCCTTATAACATAAAGATAAATACCACAGGATGCTACCATGAGATGCAGGATTTCCACGATCATTGTAGAGATAAAGTAGAATTAAATTAACGTAAATTTAGTATATAATGTAAAACCTGTATGCTCAAATCATCCTTCACACCCATTGCAATCTACCTTTGTATTCCACGCACTGCTGAATTTTGCCGTCAGGGGTCATAACCTGGTTTTTCACTATAACTGGTCTGGTACTGTATCTTACTTCAAATTTGGGCAATGGTCTATGTTGCCCTTCCTCGCTAGCCGATGTTTGTGGCAAGACCTCATCAAGGAACTCATCTGCTACATCTCCATCTTCATCTATACAGAGACGCCTTGCATACCATTTCAAACCCTGGTCCAAAAGAGAGTAAAAACTAAATATTCTAGACTAGAAGGCACCAAAACATAAACAAAAATAAGGAACTCATGAGGAGAAGAAAAATATACTGAAATAGTATCAAAATAATTAAATAAATATGAAATTTAAGAGCATAAAACTATCAAAATGTCAATCATAGCAGTGTTAAAGGCCAGATATGGATAGAACTTGAGACAATCACATTATCCGAAGGATGTTACTTGGTGCTAGGTACAGTTAAAGGTTAATGATAACAACAAACTATGTCCCAAATTGACAAGTAGCAGGGTTAAGGTTGAATGAGGTTATCCCATATGAATAATGTTCCACTGAGAACTCTCAGAACCTAATATTACCGCGTATAACTTCTAACCAAAAAATGAGAAGAAAAAGGAGTCCATAACTAAATAATGACAAATTACCTCTTTAAAAAAGCAATACTGATTTTTTAATTAGGCCATAACTTCAACATATAAAAAATTTAATTGCCAGCTATATTGGTTTAATTTTTTATTGATGGATGTTTATGTTTAGAAAGTAACTTAATTTTACTAAAAAAAAATTCGAATCCTTGAAAAAATATTGATATTTTGTTATTCATACATATATGGTGTGTGTGTGTGTGTATTAACATGAAATTATTAAACCTATTGATTAGATATAAAATTTAAACAAAAAATTAATAAAATCATATTTAATAAATTAATTGATAATTTAATTATTTCCTGAGGAATACTAAATATTTTTTAGTGGAGGGTAAGTTTATCCTTTTTCCTCCACAAATAATTGTACAAAAACCAAACTAAGGAATACAATTCCTTCTGTCCATTCCACATTCCTTTCCTCTCCATGTTCATTTCCACATTCCTTTCCTTTCTTCCAACCAAACATCACCAAAGAGAGTAATTCACCCTCAGATTACCAATTATAATTATCCCACTTCGAAATTTTTAATTCCAATTGCTTCTTTTCCTTGACATCAATAAAAAATGTCAATATGTGCTTCATCCCATAGGATGAGGCATGATTCTAGTTTGTAATTTCAGGGAAAATACTGTATGTTGTGATAAGAAACCTCAAATAAGGAAGTAGCAGAGGCATAGAAACATAAATAAGAGAGTAAGCCCACATGCTTACACCTATGAACAGAGGGCCAGAGTAAACCCGGCCACGGTTCCGGTTCGGAACCGAAACCGAACCGGATGGAACAGTAAGGTTACGGTTCCATCCGGTTCCACAAAATTTGGAACCGTAATCTTAAGGTTCAGAACCAGAACCGAACCAAATTTTTTAATTTTTTCCCTTAAAATATAGGGAACCGAACCGAATTTTTCGGTTCGGTTCGGTTCGGTTCTGCGCTTCCAAAAAGCTGGAACCGTAACCGAACCAGTAACCGAACCATGGCCACCTCTAGGCCTGAGGAGCAGTAACACGTGAATAAATAAACTTTGAAAAGGGAAGATACCAGATATTGTTTCTTCAAGATCTGAGACGAGAGTCCAATTGGAGTAACAGCAGCTTAGTTTACAAACACTTGGCTTGCAGATTGAATTAACTAAGCAACCTAAGCAGAAAAATTGAAGTTATTCTTATAGAAAGAAGGCAGATGGATCTGCTAAGATTAGTGACCTTCAATGTGAGCTAGCCTTGAGATAAAGTGGCCAACTTCAAGGTGGTGGGATAAAGTAGAAATTAGGTTCATCAAAAGCAACCTATATTTAGGTGGTCATGGGGGAAGAAGAACCAGAAGTTTGGCAAAAATCTAAACTGAGAGCATAGAACACCATATAACTTTCAGCAAATCAAATTTGATTCAGCTGCATAGCACATCCTCATAAGGTGTACAGGATGCAAGCTTCCATTGTACTTTCATTTCTGAGTTGACAATTGTATTTCGGTGCCTGTGCATGAAAACAAGACTTGCCCACCTAAATTCCCATTCCTCCAGAAAAATCCAGGAGAAGCATTTAGGAAGCCTATGCGACTATGGCACAAGAGAGCAGTAGGTGGCAGCTGCCAGTTAGCTAGCCTCTGGCTTCTTTTGCTCTCCTGTACTCTATTGAGAAATATTATCTTCTTGAGCAACATGCTCCTATTATACAGAACTTTAACCACAATATATCAACAACTGAGTAATAATTGAACTAAACTAAATTATCAAGCACCGAAATCTAGTAAGCTTGATTCACTCTGTAAACAGTTCCTTCAAAATGTGCTACTGCATTAAATTAATTAGCCGCAGGAGTTTTCTAGCTGCCTTCGCAAAACCAAGCATATTGCTATTGTTTGAAGTTCAGATCTCAATTTTTATTTCTCTCCAGGACCTTTGACCTCGAAAGAAGGAATGCTTTAATCAGCCAAAAATTCATACAGTAAACTTCATATCCCATAAGATGAACTTCCGTAAATGCACATCACCTAACACATGAATGCTTACCAGGAAATAAAATCACATCACCTAACACATGAATGCTTACCAGGAAGTCATAATTGTTAAATCCTTTGTATATGCCAAAGGATTAGGTCAAAAATGAGTCTGTTTGGAATTGGAAGTTAACTGTAGTTCCTATCACTCTCTCTCCATCTTAAGGATTTTTTCCTCTTATCTATCTTCTTCTCTCTACTCTATTGCACACCAAGATCCTTTTTTCTTACTCCCATCCTAAAATCCACTGAAATCTAATTCTCACATCTAGTTCTTCCACCTAGTCACGTAATAAACCTCACAGTTTACTTCCATAATCCGTTTCTAATCGATTCCCACTACCTTGCCAACACAAATAACACCTCAATAATTGGCAGTCCAAGCCATTCAATATAAATGGTGAATCACCGTTACTAAAGCATATGACACATGAAAATATTTAAAACACGTGAAGATGAAGAAGTTCACCAATAACGCATCCTAGACTCACTCTTATAAACTTGATAGACATACTATACTATATCAAAGGAATACATAACAACATCATCTATACTTTACAAGATAGAAATCTAAGTCCCGTTAATAAGACAGTCAACAACCATGGTCAATTGAAATGTCTAGTAACAAAGGAGCCCTGCGGAATGAAGCTAACGTCCTTGTGCCTCACAGGAAGCTTAGTTCAATGCACTTGTATTTTGAAAGTTGTTGAAGGTAATAGCACTACTTTCTAGGCGCTAGCGGCTTAGCCATAGGATGTTGCAGAATTTGGAGGCAGCAAGCAACAGACGTAAACTGGCAACCTTTGACAAGGAATGTCACATCTACTTAAGAACAAAGCATATGCCTAAGCACTAACCTCAGTGCTAGTGACAATGGTGGTTGGCCTATAGCCCAAGATGTTTACAACCACAATCAAAACAATTTACAAAAGAGGCAGCTGAAATTTCACAGATATTTTGTAGCATTGGCCCTTAGTTACCTAAAGAACTATAAGGCAGGCGTTCCGTCCACAAGACTTGCTTGTTGAATACTTTCTTTGATTTTTCTTCTATCTCTTCTCCCACTGCTATTGGTACTGTGTCGCTATTATTTCCATGAGATCTCACTCTTTTTAGTTAATTGTCTCTTTTATTTGGAGATCTTTCCCATCTCTGACTCGACAACGTAAACAAAGATACCTAGATACTAGAAAACTGTATATACAACCAGCCACTTAATACTCCAGTAAGTGCCATTAATTCTTGGTTCTTATATCTTAACACTTGACAGGAAATTCCATCTGAAGAATAATAATGGAAGTAATTAAAGATGCAATAAGCAATGAATCATCAACAGTAAATTATTTAAACTGAACATTTCCTATGGCATCTTCTGCTACTGCTTCAACATTTGCTTCTTTCAAAAAGAGTGAAATATCCAAAGGTTCTAAAAGAAGTATTCTACTAGCGCATTGGCATTATGAACCACGATGACTAGTTACTAAACATCAACTCCAAGAATCCGTCAGCATCAACCACGGCCACATACAAACAAACTTCAAATTCGGCTTAATCTTTGTGTGATCACATAAATCAACTCTAAAACCTATTTAGCATTCCAAATCATTATATATCCTTTAAATCAACCCATCAAACACCAACTTAAACACAAAAACAAAGAAGGAACAAAATTGTACAATTACTTAATTTAACATCCAAAGAATGAGTCTTGGTGTAACCGTAAGTAAGGTTACTCCATTATGAGCTGGAGTTCAGGTTCGAGTCGCGAAAACAATCTAAAGATAGTACATATTAAATCCTCTACAAAGTCCACCGTGTGAGAAGCCTCGTACGCGGGGACATCTTTACTTAATTTAACATCTAATAAAACAAAATAAACAATTGTAAAAATGAAGAGAGAGAGAGAGGGACCTGGACGCCGCCGTTGCCGGAAGAAAAGGGACGATAATGGGGCCAGGAAGAGGACGTTCGACGGGGACTTGGACCTGGACTCCAAAGCCCTTACGAGGAAGACCGGTTTCTTGAAAATTGTGGGGCCGCCGGTGGTTATTAGTTTGATCGCTATCATCATCGATCTTATTATCATCGTCTTCGCCTTTCACTTCGGATCCATTGTCTCTAACAATTCCTAGAAATCCCGCTATCCTCCTCAAGAATCGCATCCCCAACCAAATCAAATCAGATCAGATCTCAAATTTCTCTGGCTTTTCAGATTTTTTTTTGTACGCGAGTAATGTGTAGATCGTTTTCTTTTTCTTTTTCTTTTTCTTGGTTTGATTGCTAACTGCTGGCTTTTGCTTAGCCGCTTGTGTTGTGTATGAAATGTTGATACTTTTTATGAAGTTTTTTTGACTTCTTTTTTTTTTTTTTTGGAACTTTCAGATTTGTTAGGTCAGTGAGGAGTAATGATTCGAATTAAGAAGGATGAGGATATTCTAGCAAATCGCACTTTCTAATTTTGACACTATTTTTAAGCAGATAGGTATAATTTTCTTGATATTTTTTCTTGTCGGTTTCCAAAGTGATAGCCTCGTTGGTTGATCGATTCGTCTTTGAGGATTTATTCAAGGAACGATGGGGAGCACTATATAGTTTATAAATTATCGAATAAACACTAAAATATAATATAGTAGGCCTGATTGTAGTTTAGCGCAACCGAACCAATTGTTTTAGTTCTTGCTGAATGAGGAATCGTAAACGGTTCCAATTCTCCTTTGGTTTTATTTCAAAACTGGTTCCAAATTACAATTAAGAATTTGATAAAATTTATTTTATTATATATATAATTTATTTTATTAATATATAAATTAATAATTGTTAGGCGGATGTATTGTAATTCATTTTTTAACCTGCATAATTCAAACAAACTAATGTCATCCTAAAATCAATACATACTTAAAGTTTAGAAAAACCTATAAAATATTCTGTAGATGTAGATAATATCAAGCTGAATTTTTACTATGTCCTTAAGAACATATTAGCCTCGTCTCAGTACACTACGGATCTTGTGGCTAATGTTCTCTCAGGATTCTTAGTGACTTCTTAATTTAGGGGCACTACTTGAATCAAGAACACGAACTAGGAATAATGGTGTAAACTCTTTTTATAGACTTTAACAATTAATTTTCTTTTTTTCTAAGTTAAATCAAATGAATAACCTAATGGTTCTATTTATATAGATAGAGAGATGCTGTTGAAGAGATACTTTTAGGCTTAAGGATGTAATCCTTTAAAGGGTTATATCTCTTCAATGCACCCTTACAATGCACCCTTACAACTCAAAATTTATAACATTTCACTCTAAGAGACATATCCCTTCAATTTATGAATTTCCTAAAAATCATATATTAGAGGCATGTCTTTTCACTAAAGCATTATATAAATACTTTTAATATTAGAAAATTTTCGTACAATCTCCCACAATTTTCTAATTATTAATGTAGACCCTTAAGAGAGATTCCTTGAAATAAAACTGCATCGGAATAGATAGCTTTCGCCTTGAACATTTCCTAGTGAATGAAAATCGGATTTACTTGGCGAACCAGTGATCCATATCTTGAATTATTTCGCCGTTGGTGTAAACCAAGACAATAGTCATCACACGGCTTTACTTCGACCATTTCCCATTCTACGGTTATGTTCATTTCGGCCATGAACATCGGTCCTGAATTCATCAAGTAATTTAGGGAATCCAGCCTTCAAAATTCTCATGGAAGTGGCATCACTTCTTACTTGAAATAGGCGATCTACTATGAAATATAATATGTCTTTACTCTCATTAGGACTCTTCTCCTAATACATTGATCATTAAAAGTCTTAGCTTATCCTAACATTGACAGACATCATTATATGTCATTATAGGAATGAGAAAGAGTATAGAACTCTACAGTGTTTGTTTTGAATTGCACAAAGTTTTAGTTGTCCCTTTTGAACCTAGATTTTAGGATCTCCAGTCAACTAGATTAGGTTTCCATAGTGACAATTCTTAATTTATAGGCTTCAAGCTCATTCCCCTCGATGACTTTTCAACTTGCTCTCTAGGTAAACCTTTAGAGAGCAGTTGTCGTATGGTATTGTGTTTACGACGTATGTGTCGAGACTTACCATTATACATTGTATTTTTGGCTCTCTCAATAGCCGATTGACTATCACAATGTATGCTCACAATGTATGCTTATAATTGACACTGGTTTTGACCAATTTGGAATATCGTCTAGGAAATTTTGAATCCACTTCACTTCTTACGATGCTTTGTCTAATGCTATGAACTCATATTCTATAGTAGACCGGGCAATACACGTTTGCCTCGAGGATTTCCATGACACAGCTGCAACACCAAGTGTGAAAATAAATCCACTCGTGGACTTGAAATCCACTATATTAGATATACAGTTAGCATCGTTATCCCTCTAGAACAACATGATATCTCATATTTGAAGTTTCTCTCAGATACCTCAAAACTCTTACTATGGTTTTCCAGTGGTTATGTCCTAAATTACTCGTATATCTGCTAAGCCTGTTTACAGCTTGAGCGATATCTGGTCGTGTGCAATTTGTGAGATACATCAGACTTCCGATGATTCTCGAATACTCTAACTGCGATACACTTGAGCCAATATTCTTTGATAAATGAAGAGTTATGTCCATAAGAGTTCTAGCTAAATTTAGATCTCTTTTATTATATTTCTCAAGTATCTTCTCAACATAATGAGTCTGAGATAATATGTACTCTTCTGATGTTCTGCAGATCTTAATTCCTAAAATCACATCAACTACTCCTAAATATTTCATATCAAATTTGTTGGTCAAAACTTTCTTAGTAGACTGAATCATCTCATGATTACAATCAATTATCAGCATATCGTCTACGTAGAGACACACAATGACATACCCTTTTGAGATGATTTCGTGTATACACACTTATCATACTCATTGATTTTGAATCCACTTGACAATATTTCTTTGTCAAATTTTTCATGCCATTGTTTAGATGCTTGTTTCAATCCGTATAAGGATTTTACAAGTTTGCACACCTTGTGTTCTTGTCCAGGAACATTGAAACCTTCTAATTGGTTTATGTAAATCTCTTCATCCAATTCAACATTTAAGAATGTCGTCTTTATATCCATTTGATGTATTTCAAGACCAAATATAGATGCTATAGCTATAAGCATCCTTATTGAAGTGATACGGGTGACTAGTGAATAGGTATCAATGTCTTCTCTTTGTCTATAATATTTTATGAAAAGTCTTGTCTTGTACTTATCTATTGATCCATTCAGCTTCATCTTCCGTTTGAAAATTCATTTATATTGAAGGATAGAATAAATCTCACTATTGATAGCCTCTTTTCACAAAGGTGCCTTTGAAGAAGACATTGCTTCTTTATAGTTTTGAGGCTCATTTTCTAACAGGTATGTCAGAAAATCAAGTCCAAATGACTTAAACATTCTTGCTCTTCTGCTATGTCTAGGTTCATTTTCCTCAATAATTCCATGTTGATCTGATTCTTGGTTAACTTGATCACTACCAGTAGTAGTATCAATGGTTCTTTTGAGAGACTATGTTCTTTGTTTTTCTTTACAAGGAAATGTCTCTTCAAAGAATGTCATATTCCTTGACTCAATTATCATATTTGGATTGATGTCAGAAATTTCAGACTTATGTATCAAGAATTGATACACACTACTGTTGTGAGTATATCCAATGAATATACAATCAACAATTTTTGGTCTTATTCTTATTGGGATTGGTGCTCAGAGCGCCAATCCGGACCGTATTTATGTCTGATTCATAAATACGAACAATCTATTTTTCCATAATATTACTTACTTAGTGGTTGCACCTCTTGTTTTTATATACGTATTTGATCTAATTACGATTAGATTGAAACTAAATCTGATTTAGTGATATGTATATATTACACAAAGACCCGATAATATATAATGTAGTGCTCATTTACAAAGTAGTTTGTAATTGACATTGGGAAGTGTCATTACTAGAAATATATTATCAAATGAAGTTTCTGGTCAAGATTTACTCACACGGGTCGGTTAGTTAAATCCATTAAGACCAGTACATTTTATATATCATGACTTGATCCGATAGTTTATCCCAATGAACCATGAGTCTTGAGAGACTCTTATACACGTGTAGGTGTTTATAATGGATAAACACTGAACAACTCACCGAAGATTCTTAATAGATGGTACACCAACGTCAATAAGAATCTTCTCCGGTTGAGTATCATAGTGATCCCTCGACTTGAGATACCACTATAGATGTATGAGACACCCTCCACACTTAGATGACAGTCACGTCACCGATCTATTTAGATCAGACCTTCGCCTGTTCATTGGGTGCTGATCAATCCTCAGGATATTCTGTGTGTGTCAAGATAGGATCCATCAGTTCTGTGTACAGAGCATAGGTAGTCCATATGTGATTAGCAATCTGTTAAATCCATGGACGTGATATACTTTGGAAGTAAGTTCCGAGTGTTGTTTAGAGATTGCTAATAGATACGTCGATGAGATTATACCTATAGAGATTTGACATTTATATTTATATCTCTGGGATAATCTGGATACTTGTGACGGATTAATTATACGTATGCAATGACCTCGGCCTGTATGATTCAGCTAGTTTATCTGTGGTCATCATAATTTACGGGTGGGTAGATTATGGATACGAAATTGGATTTCGTGATGGATATGCTTGAATCTAGAGAGTCTCACTAATGAAATATACTTGTAGAGCACTATGGCAACTATTATAAATAATGGTGATTATTTATAAATCGTTTAACTGTTAAACGAAAGATACATGCATTAGAGGTCGAACCGTAATTTCCTATTTAGTGTGTATTTGTGTTTAATATTTGATATTATTAAATACATATTAATTAATTGTCAAATTATGATATTTGACATATATCATTAATATATGTATTTGAGATATTTAAAGTAAATATAATACATATATTTAAGATATTTATATTTAATTAATTAATTATTTAATTATTAAATAATTAAAGTAATTAAAATATAAATATCTACCATTATGATAAAGTTAGGAAATGATTAACAAGTGTATATTGTTGACTTATGCATTAAAGGAAATAGTTATCAAAATGGTTTTGATAACTTAGATATTTGTTTTAATAAGTTAAAAATTGAAAATATCTTTTTCCTTTACACTTGTGATTTTCGACAATATCCTAGAAGTATTTAAAGTGTTAATTTTTTCATTTGCTAACTCTTGCCTAAGCTTTCAAAAGAAAAACAAACACTTTGAGAAGAAAAAGTGAAGGAACAAGATTCAGATCAAGGAAAGGCTAAGATTTAGTAAGTATTTCCAACTTTTCATTAGAGGGTAATTTGTTCCTTTCATCCATGACTACAACATGTGCAGCTCTTAGGTTTTTCTACTCATTCTTGTTTATGTTTTTTATGGTTGGAAGCTTTGATGATGGGTGTTTGCATGTATGATACTTAAAGAAAGCTTATAAGGAGTTATTAAGCATTCTTTTGATCATTTGATGATCTAGTTGCCATTCTAGAGTTTTTGGAGCACTCATTGATGACCTATAATTTTTCTATATTTATTTTTAAGTGGTGAGACTTGTTTGGTGTGGTAGAGACTTGATTGAAACATTGGATTTGTTTAATTTGGTGTAATTTGATCATATTGATGATTTTACAAAATTAGGGTTTATACCCTTTCTAAATTTGGGGCTTTTCATATATGTGTTGTGTAATGATATATATATATTATGTATATTAAGTTTGGTGATGATTGGATTTTATCTTGACTTGTTTTGAACAAAATTGGACTAAAATGCACAATTGGAAACTTGGAGGGGCTCACGGAAATTTATAAGAAATTGTGGGTTTGAGTTGCAATTTATAATTTGATGTGCAGGACATGTTAAAATCACTTTGGTACTGATTTGGAATCATTCAAAATTGTATTTGATAATTTAAGGACCAAAATGATCAGAATGTAAAATTTTGGGACAATTATGTAATTGATGAAAAATCTGGAAAAAGTTTTTAGAAATCTGTTTTCATGTATATTTGATGTACAAATTATTTTGGTTGTGATTGGAAATCACTTAAGTTTGCTTTGAACAACTTAGGACTAAAATGATTAAAATGGAAAGTTTTGGGGTTTTACGGCAATTAAGAAGAAATATGATTTATTTGGTAAAAATTTCAGATTTTAAGTATTGAGTAATTAAAATAAATAAGTTTATTTTAATTGTTCAAGAAAAAATTTTGAAATCGGAAAATTTTGATTTTCCGTGTTCCGCTGCGTTACCCGGTGATACCCTTTAAAACCCGTACAAAAATGGTATCAGAACGAGTCTGATTCTAGGCCTTTGATATGATTAGCCCTTTAAATCTAATTTTTTATCTTGTCTTTGCTTGATACATGCATGTTTTAATTTAATTTGATTAAATTTAGGGTGTATGACATTTTGCGGAAAATCTCTAATTAATAAGGTTTTAAAGTAACTAGTATACATATACTTGTTTCTTGGTTCGCCTTTTCAATACGGTTTATGGATATCTATTTTATGACTACATCCGTGAACGTGCCAAAGTAGTGAGGGTGTAGCCGATATAAATTTATTTATGCCGGATATATACTTGATACTAGATAAATTCAAGCGAAAGCGGAATCCTAAATGTGTCAAAGTTGTTAGGGTTACGCAAGTACCTTGAGTTTATCATTGATGAGTTTAACCTTGATACGCCTCCTTGTGAACGTGCCAAAGTTTTCACAACGAGAAACAGTCAAACCCAAAACCGCAGTCATAATGAGTGTGATTGACAATGAGTTGTCTACCTGTGAATATACGTAGGCGAGAACATACCAAAGCTGTGAGTCGAAATATATTCATGGGATTCACTTCCCATTAGGGAATTCAATTTAATTATTGAATTCTCTTTTTTCGTCGGGGATTACGATATTACGTAAAATTGTGGGAGGCACTGCTAAGTTTAAAATATTTCATAACTTGAGCAGTGTGTAATATTATGAAAAATTACCGCTTGTTTGTTTTCTTTATTCTATGGTAAATAGAATTAAACTTTTAATCCACTGCTTACATATTTTAATATGTTATTTCTGACTTGACTTATGGTTGTCTTTTCTAGAATAGGTTCTAGATACTATTAGACTTGAATATTGTTAGATTAGTCTAAACCATCGGGAACTATTGTTCCGATTTTCTTGAAAAATCAAGAGGATTAGTGACTTAGTTACTAAGTCATTGATATCTGTTTTAAGATACTATTCGATAGAGAGAATAATTTCTTGTGCGGTAAGAATTGACACGAATCAGTTCATGTCTCGAGATTCTTGACTGACATTAATAAAACCTTATTATGTACTTGTTTATCTGATAATGACGTTTCTTAGATTTAGTTACATTTAGAGGTAATGTGTCTGACATAGTTTGCTAATCAATTATTTGCAATTGTTGTGTATAATTGAAAGTAAATTATAAAGCTAAAGAAATGAGATGTGTATAGTTGTGTATAGAAAATATCGATTCTCACAATACGACAACTATAAGTATAGGATATCATATGTCTCATCTAGTTATTTAAAATATTATTTAATGATTGTTTTGATATTTGATATCAGAACTTGCGACTATTGGATAATTACTTGTTCTTTATAAACAATTGTTATATATATTTTAATACAACTAGTAGTCTCATTGACGTAGAGATAAACATTAAGAAAATATTCAGTAAAGTAAATAATTTAGAACAGTGCTTTATGAGATTTCATCACTTAAGCATTAGATGTTTATTCCGTATGGTAAAGGATTGTCTGATATGAGATCACACCACATATCCTTATCCATATAATGAATATTGTATTCGAGAATATGATTAAATCTCATTTAACCAATGATTGTCATTGAGCATAAGATTTATTTAACTGATACATTAGATGTATGTAGTTTAATGAATTGTATAATTGGTTAAGATAGTTTCTTTACCTCGTAACTTGGTTGATGAATTGTCATAACTTAGTTACGTGTTTCTGAAAGAACACATATTGAACGTCTTGAAAGATTCAAGAACTTTTAATCTGTTCTAATGAAACGCAGATAGAACATCTTTGACTAGTTCAAAGATATTCGATCTGAAGTTTTGAAAACTTTATCCTTAAAATTCATAACAAGTCTTTGAATTGTTTAAAGATATTTGATATGATCAAATGTATGAATTTATGGAATTTAGTTCTAAAATCATTCAGTGAATATGATTCTTACTCAATATAATTCTTCCACGATTACATCTTGATGGAATTGGTCAGTGGTAATAATCGAATCTTATATGATTTGATTCGTTTGATATTGAGTGTTACCAAATTAGTTTCAATACTCTTGGGGATATGCTCAAGTAAAGTGTTTTAAATTCATCTTTTTAATTAAGGTTCCATTAGTTTCTACAGTTACGTATATGATATGTATAGGTAGAAAATTTGAATCTTTAAAAGTTTGAGATTTGAGTCTTTCTTTTGTATAATGGTTATATAATTGAAAGTACTTTCGCCTCAGATGAACAAGTAAAAGTTTATCATTTATTCTATTTAATAGAATATTGTATTCTATTTGATATAATATCTTTTCTAGGATCCCGAATAATAAAAATTGTTTTATTACTTGAAGTGTAACATTGGATGTTGACTGTTGTAGAAAAGACTTGACTTATTGAAGTCAAATATGAGAGTTATAAACTATAAATGGAACTACGAAATTAATAAGATGAAACTGTTAGGATTGGTGCTCGGAGTGCCAATTCGGATCGTATTTATGTCTGATTCTTGAATACGAACAATTCTGTTTTCCATTATATTACTTATTTATGGTAGTACTTCTTGCTTTTATATACATATTCGATATAATTACGATTAGATTGAAACTAAATATGGTTTAGTTATATGTATATATTAGACAAAGACCCGATAATATATTTGTAGTGCGCAGTTACAAAGTAGTTTGTAATTGACATAGGGAAGTGTCACTACTAAAAATATATTATCAAATAAAGTTCATGGTCTAGATTTACTAACACGGGTTGGTTAGTAAAATCCGCTGAGACCAGTACATGTCATATATCGAGACTTGTTCGATGGTTTATCCTAATGAATCATGAGTCTTGGGAGACTCGTATAAACATGTAGGTGTTTATTTGATAAACACTGAACGACTCACTGAAGATTTCCTAATAGATGGTACACCAACGTCAATAGAAATCTTCTCGAGTCGAGAAGCATAGTGGTCATTCGACTTGAGATACCACTGTGGATATATGAGTTATCCTCCACACTTTGATGGCAGTCAAGTCACCGATCTATTTAGATCAGACCTCCGCCTGTTAGTTGGGTGTGAATTGATGCTCATGATATCTTGTGAGTATCAGATAGAATCCGTAAGTCATGTGTACATGGCATAGGTATCATGTACGTATTTGCGATCTAGTAAATCCATGGTTGTGGTATACTTCGGAAGCGAATTTCGAGTGTTATTTAAAGATCGTAAATTTGAAAGTCGACGATATTATACCTTAGGGATTTGATGTTCTCATCTATATCCCCAGTATAATATTGATAGCCCGTGATGGAGGGATTATACGTCTGCATGACCTCGACTTGCATAGTTTAGCGAGATTATCTGTGGTCGTCATAATTCATGAGTGAGCGGATTATGGACACGAAATTGAATTCCGTGATGGATAAACCTAAACTCAGAGAGTCCCACAATATGAAGTGTACTTGTTGAGCACTTAGGAAACGCGTTATGAATAATATAGATTATTCATTATACTTCACCGAATTAAATGAGTTGATTCGAATCGTTTAAATGGTTAAACGAAAATACATGCATTAGGGGCATGTCGGTCAATTAATAATTAATGTGTATTTGTATTTGATATTTGATATAAAATTTGATTTGATATATATTAATTAATTTCCAAATGAGACTTTGACACATGCCATTAATATATATTTTTGTTATTCAATGTAAATAAAAATACATATAATAATAATCGCATTAATTAATTATTTAGATGTTTAAATGTTAAATATCTAGATAATTCAATTATTTCAATATTACATAAATGTTATGTAATATGTTTGATTATTATTGGTTACATGTGACATGATTTTATTAAGCTTAAAGTTTACAAATTGTATTTGTCAACTTAAAAGCTTATTATTATTTAATTAGATTAAAAATGACCAAATGACCAAAATATCATTCTTTTACACCCAAAGTCGGTTTGGCCTAGCTTTATAAAGTGAAAAATTTTATTTTCTCATTTCATTAACCTCCATGGTCGAATCCTTAGAGGAAGAAAGCACCCTAAAATTTCTTTGGAGAAACAAGGAAGAAAATGAAGAAATCAAGAAAAAGTTTGAGGAAATTTCAAGATTTCAAGGTAATCTTCAATAATCTTAAACTTATAAAGCTTGTTTCTTGTTCTTGAATATTTAGAATAGTTCTAGGGTTTCTTCATTTCTTAAATTTTGGGCTTTTTGATTTGGATGATGGATTTGGAGGCTAGATGCATGTGTAAGGTTTTATTGGATGATATTAGTGTAATATTGATTCAATTTTGTCATTTGATGACTTGTTGCCAATCTAGAGTGTTATTAACCCTCTTGTAACTCCTATAATTATTCTTGAGTTCTTCTTTTGTGGTGGCTTTGGTTGGTTTTAATGTTGATATGATTAATGTTGAGAAAATTGGATTTAAAGCATGAAAAATGATATTTTAAGTTACCAAAATAGATCTGGAAATTCGGTGATTTCGGTGATGAAAAGTATGTTATATAAATGTATTGGATGTGTTTTGGGTATTAGAACAATTACCGGAAATTATTTTGGAGTTGAAATATGCGAAAACGGTGAAAAACAGAGATACCGGGTGGGTTTCGGGCTTACCGGGTGTCCGCTGTCTAAACAGTAAATTGGTCACTCTTCAAGCAGCTCATGAACTGCCCAAGCACTATTGGAGCTGACTTGGGCAGCCCCCATGTGTATTGGTTTGTCGGTTCGGACAAAAATGAGTTTTATGTCATTTTGCGGAAAAACATTTTCGTAAATATTTCGTGATGTTTTTAACTTATTTATATCGTTATTTGATATCGAATAAATACGTTAAGGTGAAATATGAATGGATTATTCATATTGGATATTGAATAATTTATTTGGTAATTTTAAAAGTTTTTAAAGCTACGATTTGGCCCGAACCGCGAGCTTCAGCTGCGGCCACGCCAAAATCCCAACAAAAATGGTATCAGAGCAGGTCTGATCCTTCATCCATTACATTTGTCATGCTTGATATATGATATATAATCCAATTTTTATATTTGCATATGCATGTAATTTAGATATTTCTTAACTTTTTGGTTCTACATTAACAGAAAACATAATGCATATTTAATGGTTAAGTTAAGTTATGTTTTCCAAGGTAGAATTAAACTGTTGAGAAATTGATCTAAATTAAAATCTGCATTTGATGTAGAGTAAAGAACCTCTTAAGGAATGTACCTGCTTAAATAAGACACTAAAGTAACTACTATTAGGAATACTTATTTCTTAGTCTGCTTTGTCAGTACATATGAAAATGTTTTCTTGATGTTGTAGTTGTATCGTGCCAAAGCTGTGCAGTTATGGCTGATGGTAGTTAATTTGTGCCGGTAGAACTTATATGATAAGAGACAAATTCAAGTGAAAGTAAATAATTATATGGAACATATATAGTTCATCTAGGATGAAACTATACCAATAATCTTCGAATACACAAGAACCGCGTAAGTCGGAGAGAGTCAGAAAACAACCTGGGGTATAGGTTTCTGATCTCACCTCATAAAGATGTCAATCTTATTGAGGAATACGAACTGACTACGTATGAGGAAGTGATACAAGGTATCGACTCCCTATTATGGCAAAGTGCCATGATATCCAAAATGAATTCCATGTATAACAACCAAGTTTGGATACTAGTTGTTGTACCGGAAGGCATTGTGCCTATTGGTACTATATGAGTCTTCAAGGAAGACATACATGGAAGGCAACATACCAACGTACTAAGCTAGGCTTGTAGCGAAAAGGTATCGTTATCAACATTGTGTCGATTACGACGAAATCTTTTACCTGTTGCCATGGTAAATCCTTTTGGATAATGCTTGCTAATGCTGCATGTTTCATTTATGAAATGTGGCAGCTGAATGCCAAAACCGCTTTCCTTAACGGAAACCTTTTGGAGGATGTTTACTATATCCTGACGGTTTTGTCGTACCATAACTAGCAAACAAGGTTTGCAGGTTATTCGATCCATGGATGAATTGAAGCAATCATTGCGTTCTTAGAATTATCATTTTGATGTAATCATAATGGTGTATGATTTAATTCAAAACGAAAATGATTCTTGTGTATATAAGGAGGTTAGTGGGAGTGCACTGACAGTGAATGTCCTAAGTAAAGATGATATATCATTTATTGGAAATGATATTCCCATAAATACAATCGGTGAAAGCTTGGCTTTCGTGAAAATTCTCCGTAGAATTCTTGGGAGAAACAACCTTTATTCTAGGAATAAATATTTACTGTGATAGATCTAGAGGTTGTTAATACTCTCTGAGAATCGTACATTGAAAAATGTACACGACCTGGTGTCTCATACGCTTTGAGCATATGGAGTCACAATCGGACCAATCCATGTGATAGTCACTGGATTGAAGTTAAGAACATCCTTTAATATCTTAGAGAACTAAATATGATGTCTTATACCATGGAGAAGGAGAACTTGAAGTGACTGGGTTCACTACTGCAAGTTTCCAAACCGATAAAACAACTATAAGTCGTAACAACGGTACTATAAAGTTTGAATAACGGAACAGTGAGCAGGAAATCTTCCAAGCAAGATACTGTTACCGAATAAACAACAAAAGTGTATTATTGCTGCAGCTGAGGCATCAATAGAAGCCTTCTGGATTGATAATAATCCTAATCAGATTAGGAATAGTTCTGTTAGCAGCTGAGCTATGCTACATCACAGGCTAAAGAATTAATGGTCTCATCAACGATCCAGATATATACTTCGATTATTCATCTGATCCGTTCGGATCATACATCGTGGCGATGTCATGATTGAATAAATCGCATCAGATGATAATCATGCAAATTCGCTGATGAAAGCTTTTCCTCAGCAGTTTGAGCGAATCGTACATAGTTCGGGTGTAGGACACTCGAGTGACTGGCTATAGGCCAAGTGGGAGATTATTGGACAGTTATGACCCATAGCGTCACTATTTGTACAAATCATGGTGTTGTTGTACAAATTAACTATGTTACAAAGGAAATTGCTCTTTTATCATTTGTGATTAGATCCCCAAGATGTATAAATGATGAAAGGTCCATATGATTAATTCCTGGATTGAGATGATATGAGACAGTATCAATCCATAAAGGTTTAATCATTAAATATCCCTAGTCATAGTATTATCGAGATTGGACATCGATAATGCGGAATAGACTAGTATTACACTTGTGCGCGTTGTGAGGGCATAACGACATAATTCTCATATATTTGGGTATAGGATACTCATGCAAGTGTAGTAGGAGGTTGTGTTTTACCGATGGTACGGAAAACAGCTTCGCTCTGGATAGACCCTTTGAAATTCCATTGGTAGTATTACTATGTGTCCATGGAAGTCCGAATCAGGGTAGATGTATTTGGTCTTAACCTGAGACTTGCATCCCTAATACTTGCGACAATCAATATACTTTGGTTTTGGTCGTCCAGGGCTTTAACAGGTTCTGTGTACGCCTCTTCTGGGTATATTGAGAATCGTAGTGTATTGGGTGTGATGTCAAGATGGAAGTATCACTTCAGTAATAGTGGAGATGATGATCACGTAGGATACGGAACTCGTTCTGTTATATGCTGGAGCTATCGGGATATGATGACTAGTTCATGTTTATCCGATTATAGAGACTAGTTACCAGAGATCCGATATGTGCTTCGTACGGGGCAGACACATTTCTAGCCCTAGGCCTTGCACGTGACATCCGATACTGGATCGAAATACGCAATACTACGTATACTACGCCTGATATAGATCACATATTCCTGTAAGGATATTTCTGGAGAATTGGGTAGGCATGGCGCTTTGCTAGAAGCCAACCTTGTCTTGTAAATCGGTAAAAACGTAGTACTAGGTACTTACGTGTTCGGATAGTCCGACGACCGAATTTACTGCCAACATAACAGGGGATCTCATGGGTCGCTTCCCGAAGATTCACCGATGACGTATGACTCACACTTTATTAATCTGGGATTAATTAGATGAGATATAAAATTAATCTGGGATTAATTACGGAGATATTTTATCTGGGATAAAATATTTATTAAAGAGAGAGAACGATTAATTTGGAATTAATCGATAAAATAATATATTCGATATATTATAGGAAATTGGATTTCGACGCGGAATTGAAATTGGATTTTAATTCGTGCGAGAGAGTTAATTTAGAATTAATTCGTTAGCGATGTGAATAGTAATTTTGCTAGGCAAAGTTATTTAATTAAATTAGATTTAATTTCGTCGCAACAGAAAATTCGTTAATTTGGAATTAGCGAACTCGAGCCCGAGAGTGTTTGCGGGCGCACTCGCATTGCGAATTAAAGTGTGGCCCACAAGTCACATCTAGCGTCAAATCATTAGTCACTTTGATTGATGTGATGTCTAGTCACTTTGAGTGATTGACAACATGTCACTTGTGATTGATGTGAGTTGGTGGATGGCATTAAATGCCTTATGGCTCCAAAATTTGGTTGACCTTTTTGAAAGGCTAATACCAAAATTTTGGTATATGTATTATTTGGATTTTAGAAATCAAATAATCAACAACACTATCTCTCTCACACTCTCTCCTCTCTCACGCCCTAGGGGTCTTCTTCTTCTTCCTTTTCTGTCACAAAGCCGAGAGGTTGGAGAAGCCATAAGGAAGTTTTGTGGCAAAATTTCCGGAGTGCTAGCACACTTTAGAGTCTTGCGAAGGTGATAGGGAACCGCACCCGTGAGCTTGGAATCACATCACTAAAGCTTGGAGCTTGGAGGTTGATTCATGGCCGAAAATGGAGGACCCAAAATCTGCTCACTGCCGAGCCATCTTGGAGGGAGAAAAAGATTTTTGTTCTTCGTCGCATCGCTCAACCGCTCAATGTAAGTATTCCGCAACCTTTTCATGTATTCACATGTATGTTTCATTGCTTTATTCGATCATCGGGATCGTAGAAACCCAACAATACTACCAATGGGATTCCGAGGGGTCTGATACTATCTCATATCATCTCAATCCAGGAACTAATCATATGGACCTTCTATCATTTATACATCTTGGTGATCTAATCACAAATGATAAAAGAGCAATTTCCTTTGTCACATAGTTAATTTGTACAACAACACCATGTTCCGTACAAACAGTGATGCTATGGGTCATAATTGTCCAACAATCTCCCACTTGGCCTATAGCCAATCACTCAAGTGTCCTACACCTTAACTATGTACATGTCGCTCAAACTTCTGCTGAGAAACATCTTTCGTCAGCGGATATGCAAGGTTATCATCTGATGCAATTTATTCGATCATCACATCGTCACGATGTATGATATTACGAATCAGATGAAATGGTTGAAGTACATACTTGGATCGTTGATGAGACCGTGGTTCCTCAGCCTGTGTTGTAGCCTAGCTCAGCTGCTAACAGAACTACTCCTAATCTAATTAGGAATTTTATAGATCTAAATGCTTCTTTTGCTGCCTCAGCTGCAGCAATATTCCGATTTTATTGTTTATTCGGCAACAATATCTTTCTTGGAAGATTTCCATCTCACTGTTCCGTTATTCAAACTATATAGTACCCTTATTGCGACTTAAAGTCGTCTTTTTCGGTTTGGAAACTTGCAACGGTGAACCTAGTCACTTCAAGTTCTCATTCTCCATGTTTTACCAGTGTTCATATGTAGATTTTACCCGATGATGAGCATTGTATAAGCCTCGTTCATAAGTATATTTTACAGTGTTCTAAAACGCTCTGCCTAGACGCGTATAGGTTCGCCGGTCTTTGGCCGCCACGCCTGGCCCCAAATTGTTGGGGCCAAGTGCTCGTCGGAATGTGAGGTGTTTTCCGCCAATTCTGGCAAATTCTTCAGTCAACAGCCGTTGACAACCGCCATTGACGGATGCAAAATTTGAATTTAATTAGTCTTTTCGGTTGAATTTCACACCCCAATCCTAACCCTAACTTTAATTTTAAAAAATTTACTCTCTAACTCATCAATTTGAAAAAAAAAATCTCAATCTAAAGCATAAATATTAATTTCAAAAAATTCTAATTTTTCCCGACTAGTGTCTAGCGCGTTTTAGAACACTGGATTTTACCTTTATTATTACGGGGATATCAATATCCGTATTTGACCTTTCCAACCAATCAATATAGAAAATTGTATTCGTATCTAATTCTAATGTATCGACCTATATGGATCCCTATCTCTCATCGATTTTTGTCGTCCATGATAGTTTTGGGGTGAAATTTAGACTTGAGTAACCATAGATGGAATAAAATCCTGATTGAGATTCGAATTAATTTTTTGTCCCAATTAAAATTCCAATCAGGATTCGAAATGAATTGACTTTTTGCCTAAAAAATCCCGAATCCTGATCGAGATTTGAGATCCTGAACCATTTGTCTTGGAATTTAAGATAAAAATTGTCATGATTTAAAAATCGATATTGAATTTTTGATGATTTTTCTTTCTTAATCCACAAATAGGATGGGATTGAAATTGGTAAATTTCGCCAACTCTTCGATTAGTCCAATTTAAGTTATAACTAACCGGTGCTCGTAATAATAGCCTAATAGTACAGGTTCTTAATCTCATTTTTTTAGTATCTGGGGTGTTTAGGTCAGCTTACACACACCTTAATTAATCCCTGTGACCTATGTCCCCTGTCCTCAGAAGTTTCCCAACACATCAGATTCGAACTTTTAACCTAAGAGGGAACAAACCACTCAAACCAAAGACATTTACCATTGAGACAACCCTTGTAGTTATTAATCCATTTTTTAAGGAAAAAAACAAAGAAATGAAATATAGCATCTCATTGAGATTGAAATCTTTTGTATGAAAAACCAACTATGCAATATTTTGTGGAAAAACTACTTCACCAGTTGTGGAGAATCATTGCCCGAAATGATATGATTGATGAAAGCATGAACCAAATGCAATGCAATTTAGCATGGCTGCTTGTAGATCTTTTTCCAAGTACTTGTAAATTCAAAGTTAATTTTAGTCATTTTTGTTCAACACACTTCTGTTTGTTTGTGTTGGCCGGCCGGCGAAACTAATAAATAGCCCTTATTTCATTTTATGATTTTAATGTGTTGAAGCTTTAATATGTAATTTATAAATAACACACATTTATTCCTCATTGGGTTGACGAATGAATAGAATTTTGAAAAATTCAATCATATTTTAAATATTTTTTATTTAAGTTCGGGTCTAACATCAATTAAAAGTTTAATAATTAATTATTTACAATATCTTAAAAATATTAATAAGATCCTATCTATTTTTCAATCCTAACTTCTCACTCTCTTTCCCGAGGTTACTTTATTTGTAACGCTCCCTTCAAAGTTAGAACATAGGATTTAATACAAATTGGAAAAATCTAACCAATATTTGTTGTAAATTCTTCAAATTTTATTGTTTTGGATGGAGGATGGACATGTCCCTTGGATGGTACCCTATGGGAAGGGTATATACATGTAGGGACATGTCCTCCAATTGAGGATAACATATCTCTAGGCTCCAAGGGATGCATAGGAGGGGTATAACCCTTTGGAGGGTTGCACCCCAAATCAAATGGTGCCCTTAAGGCACCATTCCATGCCTTTATAAGGAGGTCTCCATGTTCATTCTCAGGGATCAGAAAATCATCCGAATTTAGTGAGTCTCATTTCATTGTTTTGAGTTAGAGAGAGTTCCCTCTATTTTCCAGTTCGAGATCTTGTTAAGGAGTGCCCCTTGAACAAGAGGAATCTGAGTTATTCTAGGAGAACCTTAGCCACAAAACCCGTAGAGTACCGAGACGGGGCTAATAAGTTCTTAAGGACATAGATTTATCTCGACTTGGACTGCAAGGTTCGTCATTTCACCAGGTTTTTCTCAATCTATAAGGTTTACGATTTATGTGTTATGTTGGCATGTTGTATAGATTTGTTTTCTGGTTTTCTTTTGATTTGTTTGTTGCATGTTGATTTCATTTAATGACACTAATTTTCTCCCACAATCTTAAGAACTTATCACATTAGTGTTGTTAGATTAAAATTCGCATGCTCTGATAAGAATTTTTCTGGAAAATATAGTTTGTGCATGAAATATACGTAAGGGCGTTCAATCGCCCGACGAACGCAAAGGCAAAAATCTGAATTTTCGTAAGAACGTTCTAACGCGTATTCAAACGCAAGTCGAACGCAAGCCTTCTACCTTAGAACGTTCGAACGCGTCCTAAACGCAACACGAACGTAAACTCTCTGGAATATTCCGTTCGAACACGTTCTCGAACACTACACGAACATAAACTCTTTGGAATACTCTGTTCGAACGCGTTCTCAAACGGAATCTCAAACAATACCGAAAAACTCTTTAAAAACTTCGTTCGAACGCGTTTACGAACACTACACGAACGTGCAACACTGGACAGTCTCGTTCGAACGTAAATACGAACGCGACACTAACGAAATTTGTCCTGAAATTATTTCTAAATTGAAAAGACTTAGATTAACTTAATTAATCATAATATTAACTTAGTAAAATCATATACTGTATCACAAAAATCTTGTAGTATAGATTTAAGTTATTATTAAGGTGTTCAATTATCACAAGCATACACATAGTGATAAAGTTGAAAATTAATTGTGTGTTGCATACTTGATTGAGAATTAAAAGTGTAATCTTACACAAGTAATTCCTTCCAATCTTGATAGACACATACACATATACACATATATTTACACATATTGAGTATTGTATTGTGAAATTGGAAGTGTAATACTAAGTTTGAATTGCTAAGAAATTCTATTGAGAAAGTGTTTAAAGGATATTCTGTCAAAAAGGCGATAAGAGCCTAAGTGGTCAGGGATTTAAGTGGTTACTCTAGACCCCCCTCGTCTTATGGGAATATTCCTTTATTTACTTATATTAAGACCTTAGTCGAAAATTCAAGGACTTGTGTTTATTGGTACTATTGTCCAATAGAACAACGAGTGGATACTTAGTATATCACTTGAACAAAGTCATTTGTTGATCGTTGTGCAATTTATCTTTTATAGACCTATTGACCTCTGTTGGTTTCACCAGTTACACATGGCTACGGAAACATCACAGTACCAGTCGCTCATGGAGAAAAATCGGAAATGTTTGGTGGGGCAAACTTTAAATAGTGGCAGAGCAAAGTTGTTCTACCTGACAACTCTCCAGTTGGCTAAGTACCCTCAAGATCCTTCGGATCTTGTGGAGGGTGAATCGGTAACAGCCAAGCAACTACGAGAAGAGACATGGTCATCTGACGACTTCTTATGCAAGAACTACCTTTTGGGTGGACTTGAAAATACCCTGTACAATTTGTACCAAGGCATGACTTCTGTGAATATTCTCTGGGAATCTCTCGAGAAGAAATACAAAACCGAGGATGCCGTGCAAAAGAAATTTGTCATGGGTAGGTTCCTAGACTACAAAATGATAGATTCAAGAACGGTAATGTCTCAGTTGGGTGAACTGCAATTGATCATTCATGAAATATTGGATGAAGGGATGAAAATCTGTGAGACATTTCAAGTTGCCACCATCATTGAAAAGTTACCTCCATCATGGATGGACTTCAGGAGCTATCTGAAACAAAAAAAGAAGCAGATGAGCATTGAAGACCTTGGAGTCCGATTGAGGATTGAAGAGGACAACATGAAGTCATAGAAGGCCAGCTACAAGACTATGAAGTGTAAGGCCAACATCGTCGAAGGTGTAAAGGGTAGCAAGAAGAGAAAGAACAGTGGAGCTGATTCTTCCCAAGCTAACAAGAAGTTCAATGGGAAGTGCTACAATTGTGGAAAGAGCGGTCATATGGCAAAGGACTACATAACAAGAAGTCTCAGGACAAGGGCAAGAAACATAAAATGAGGCCCATGTTACTGAAGATGAGCAGCTGACTGAATAGATCTCAGAGATGAACCTATCAGCAGTGATAACTGAAGCTAACTTGGTTGGGAATCCGAGAGAATAGTGGGTAGACACTGGGCTACTCGTCATATCTGTGCTGATAGCAAGATGTTTTCCCTCATATCAGAAGGTCGATGGCGGCGATCATCTGACGATGGGAAACTCGTCTACCTCTTGAGTGGTTGGACAAGGCATAATAGTTCTAAAGATGACATCTGGAAATGAGCTTACATTGAAGAATGTTTTGCATGTTCCTGATATTCGGAAGAACTTGGTCTCGGGCTCTCTCCTTAGCAAGAATGGTTTTAAGCTTGTATTTGTTTCTGATAAATTTGTATTGACCAATAATGGTGTTTATGTAGGAAAAGGATACCTCACTGAGGGTTTTTTCAAATTCAATGTAATGACTGTCAATCGACACAGTGCTATTAATAAAGCTACAACTTCTGCTTATATTATTGAGTCACAAAATGTATGGCATGGGAGGTTAGGACATGTTAATTATGATACAATGCGTAAATTAATTAACATGGACCTTATACCTAAATTTGCAATTGATAGCCAATATAAGTGTGAGGCATGTGTTGAAGCAAAAATGCATAGAGCATCATTTCATTCCATATAATGAAGTTCTGAACCCTTGGAACTTGTACACACTGATGTGTGTAATATGAATATTGTGCAAACAATAGGCGGTAAAAAGTACTTTGTCACTTTTATCGATGATAACACAAGATTATGTTATGTGTATTTGTTGAGAAGGAAAGATGAAGTTATTGAGAGCTTTGTACACTATAAGAACGAAGTTGAAAATCAACTTGGCAAGAAAATTAATAGAATCAAGAGTGACAGAGGTGGTGAATATGTGTCACTATTTGGTGAATATTGTTCCAATCATGGAATTATTAATGAGACCACTGCTCCTTATTCGCCTCAACAAAACGGGATTGCTGAGCGCAAAAAACCGAACGTTAAAGGAAATGATGAACGCCATGTTGACAAGTTCTGGTTTACCCCAGAACTTGTGGGGGGAAGCCTTGCTTTCCTCCAACTACGTTCCGAACAAGCTTCCTCACAGAAGATTGGACAAGACACCATATGAGTTGTGGAAAGGTCACGTACCTTCCTACAAATACTTAAAAGTATGGGGGTGTCCTTGCCAAAGTAATGGTTCCTAAACCTAAGAATGTTAGAAATAACCTAAAAACTGTTGATTGTATATTCATTGGATATGCTCGAAACAGTAGTGCGTATCGATTCTTGGTACACAAGTCTGAGATTCCTGACATCAATCCAAATATGATAATTGAGTCAAGGAATGCGATATTTTTTTGAAGAGACATTCCCTTGTAAGGAAAGACAAAGAACAGATTCTCTCAAAAGAACTATTGATACTGACAAAGATAGTGATCAAGTTGACCAAGAATCAGATCAACGTGCAAATGCTGAGACAATCGAACCTAGACGTAGCAAAAGAGCTAGAACGTTTAAGTCGTTTGGTCCCGATTTTCTGACATACTTGTTAGAAAATGAACCTAAAAGCTATAAGGAAGCAATGTCTTCACTGGAGGCACATTTGTGGAAAGAGGCTATCAATAGTGAGATTGATTCCATCCTACAGAACCATACTTGGGAGTTGGTTGATCTTCCTCCAGGTTGTAAGCCACTGGGCTACAAATGGATATTCAAACGAAAGATGAAACCAGATGGGTCAATAGATAAGTACAATCCAAGACTTGTCATAAAAGGTTATAGATAAAAAGAAGGCCTTGATTACTTTGATAACTATTCACCAGTGACTCGTATCACATCAATAAGAATGCTCATAGCCATAGCAGCTATATTTGGTCTTGAAATACATCAAATGGATGTAAAGACAACATTCTGGAATGGTGAATTGGATAAAGAGATTTACATGGAACAACCAGAAGGGTTTAATATTCCTGGTCAAGAACAGAAGGTGTGCAAACTTGTAAAATCCTTGTACGGATTAAGCAAGAACCTAAATAATGGCCTGAGAAATTTGACAAAGAGAAGTTGTCAAGTGGGTTCAAAACCAATGAGTGTGATAAGTATGTCTACACTAATCAACTCAAATAGGATATGTCATTGGTGTCTCTACGTAGATGATATGCTGTTAATTGGTAGTAATCATGAATGATTCAGTCTACAGAAGAGTGTTATCCAGCAGATTTGATATGAAAGATTTAGGAGTAGCTGATGTGATCCTAGGAATCAAGATTTCTAGGACACCAGAAGGATATATATTATCTCAAACTCATTATATTGAGAAGATACTTGAGAAATATAACAAAGGAGATCTAAATGTGGCAGAAAACTCCTGTAGACCTAACTCTTCTCTATAAAAGAATACTGGCTCAAGCGTATCGCAATTAGAGTATTTGAGAATCATCGGAAGTTGATGTATCTCAAGAATTGCACAAGACCTGATATCGCTCAAGCTGTGAACAGGCTTAGCAGATATACGAGCAATCCAGGACATAACCACTGGAAAGCCATAGTAAAGTTTTGAGGATCTGAGAGAAACATCAATATATGGGCTATATTATTCGAGATATCCTGCTGTTCTAAAGGGATACAAACGATGCTAACTGGATATCTGATACAGTGGATTCCAAATCTACGAGTGGATTTATTTTCACAATTGGTAGTGCAGCCGTGTCATGGAAATCATCGAGGCAAACATGTATTGCCCGGTCTACAATGGAATCAGAGTTCACAGCATTAGACAAAATTGTGGAAGAAGCGGAATGGCTTTGAAATTTCCTGGAGGATATTCCTAGTTGGCCCAAATCGGTGCCAGCGATAAGCATACATTGTGATAGCCAATCAGCTATTGGGAGAGCCCAAAATACAATATATAATGGTAAGTCTCGACACATACGTCGGAGACATAATACCATACGTCAACTGCTCTCAAGTGGCATAATATCGATCGATTATGTCAAGTCGAAGGAAAAACCCTAGCGGATCCACTTACTAAAAATTTACATAGAGAGCAAGTTGAGAAGTCATCGAGGGGAATAGGCTTGAAGCCTATAAATTAAGAATTGTCATTGTGGAAACCCAACCTAGCTGATTGGAGATCCCAAGATCTAGTTTTAAAAGGGACAACTGAAACTTTATGCAATTCAAAACAAGCACTGAAGAGTTTTGTACTCTTTCCCATTCCGATAATGACGCAGAGTGCTGTCTGTCGAGGTTAGGATAAGCTAAGGCTTTTAATGATCACTATATTAGGAGATGAGTCCTAATGGGGGTAAAGAAAGATTACCTATGCATAGTAGATCACCTATTTCAAGTAAGAAGTAAGACCACTTCCATGGGATTTTACAGGCTGATTTCCCTAAAGTACTTGATGAATCCAGAACCGCAGTTCATGGCCAAAATGACCACAACCGTAGAACGGGAAATGGTCGAAGTAAAGCTGTGTGTTTGCAATTGTCTTGGTTTACACCAACGCAGAACAATTCAAGACTATGTGTCACTGGTTTGCCAAGTAAACCCGATTGTCATTCACTAGGAAAGGTTCAAGGCGAAAGCTACCTATTTCGATGCAGCTTTATTTCACCGTAACTCTCTCAAGTGTCTGAATGAATATTTGAAGAATTGTGGGGGATTGTTGTAAATTCTTCAAATTTTATTGTTTAGGAAGGAGGATGGACATGTCCATTGGATGGTACCCTATGGGAAGGGTACATACATGTAGGGACACTTCCTCCAATTGAGGATAACATATCTCTAGGCTCCAAGGGATGCATGGGAGGAGTATAACCCTTTGGAGGGTTGCACCCCAAATCAAATGGTGCCCTTAAGGCATCTTCCATGCCTTTATAAGGAGGCCTCCATGCTCATTCCAGGGATCAGAAAATCATCCGAATTTAGTGAGTCTCATTTCATTGTTTTGAGTCAGAGAGAGTTCCATCTATTTTCCAGTTCGAGATCTTGTTAAGGAGTGCCCCTTGAACAAGAGGAATCCGAGTTATCCTTGGAGAACGTTAGCCATAAAATCCATAGAGCACCGAGACATGGCTAATAAGTTCTTAAGGACAGAGATTTATCTCGACTTGACTGCAAGTTTCGTCATTTCACCAGGTTTTTCTCAATCTATAAGCTTTAGGGTTTATGTGTTATGTTGGCATGTTGTATAGATTTGTTTTCTGGTTTTCCTTTTGATTTGTTTGTTACATGTTGATTCATTTAATGACACTAATTTTCTCCCACAATATTTTCGATTAAAATGTGAGTGCTAAATATGACAAGAATAATGATATTTTTTCAACTCTTATAAGCATATATTTTTCTAAATATATATAATTATACTATGGGTTATGACAACACATATCATTATTAATATGAAATTTCATCCAACTAACGCACCCCGAGTCCTTTTACGTTATAATAGAAATTCCAATGATGTATCATAGAAACTAAGAGCTTAAAATCAGCTTATAAGTGCTTTTCTAGTTTATTTAGTGAAACACTTGCCTAGGTGCTCTCTTATCTAGCAGTTCGATTGTTTAGGTTCTATTTGATATTGTGTTTTGATCTGTGGTGAGATGGAAACATTATGTTTCAGTCAAAATATAATTTTAAGTATTTAGTTAATGATAGAAAGAATTATGATTATTATCGTGATTTCATTCAAAAACTGAGTTTTATAAAAATTAAAGTTTTTAATTTTTACCCACATCAAAATATTAGAAAAATAAATTGTAATTATTTTCCTAGCATAAAATAAAATTACATAATAGTACTATTTTATTAATATAACATCCCTCTCCAGCAGATGCTACCGGCAGGAAATAGGCCGTCCTATCCCCCTGAGCCTATGACTATGAATAACATTATTATTCTAATTTCAAAGATAAACTCATGTATATGGACCATCTCCCCATTTAGTAACACAAATATACATCGCAATGCTCATAACTCAATACTCAATAATATTACACTTATATTCTTTACATGAACTCTTATAACTTTTACACATGTAAATTTTACTAAACATACATCTGATACAAGACTTTACTCTGACTCCGACTGAACTCTGTATCTGACTTGACTTGGTGGACTCAACACTCTAGTGACTATCATCAGTATCCATCTTCTCGAGCTCGTCCTCTGAGTAACCTGCAAAACGGAAACATTGGGAGTGAGGGATTAGATCGTTTGAACGACCTAGTGAGTGGACAGTTTAAAATAGGAACTAAAATGAGTTTTGAAATTCATAGTTCTAAAACTAAATTCATTTCAAGGAAATCATATTTTCTGAATCTCTTTCCTTATCTAAAAAAAATTCTCTTTCTGGAAAACTTTTTTGAAAACTGCTTTTGGTTTGTAAATCTCTGAAATTCTCATAAAACAGTGTCTTATAAAAACTCTTTCTTAAAACCATCTAGTCCGTAAGTCTTTCTTTGAAAATCAATTTATGAAATTATGTTTATGAGAAATCTATATATGAAAAAACCTGTTTCTGAAAATCTGCTGAAAACCTGACGCATGGGGCGTTACATATCGTCGTCCCCCCAGATAACTTTAGTTACAACACATAACTAGGGCTGGTGAAAACTTGAAAATAAAAAACTTAAAGTAAGGGTAATAGAATACTAAAAGGTAAATTACAATAAAATAAAATGCTAAGGTAAAAGGAATTACTTTTACTACTACTAATTTAGATATCTCCCATAAAATAATATATAAACTTGTGATAATATTTTACCAACCGACCAATCTGGCGGTATCCTGATTAAGTCAAATTAAGTCCAACCAGCCATATAGGTGGTAATTTTGTCCATAATCCAGCCATAAAGGCGGTACCAAAATAAATTTACCAACCGACCAATATAGCGGTTTCCTTGATTGTCAGGTTCAAACCAACATAAAATAAATTTACCAACCGACCAATATAGCGGTTTCCTTGATTAGTCAGGTTTAAACCAGATTAAATTGAATTGCCAACCGACCAATATAGCGGTATCCTTTATTAATCAGTATTTTAAATAGTAAATATATTATTTTTAAGGGAGATTAATCTAAATAGTAACAGTAAAAGAATTACCTTTCACCCTAGCTGGGAAAGTTACCTCCGCATGTGAATAGTAAAAACTGTAAAAAGTAAAGAAAGTAAATTACTATTATTACAAAACGTAATTAAAAATTAATTACAAAGTAAAAAAATTAAAAACTAAAGATTCTAGAGAGAGAAACTCTCTCATTACACAGAATAGAAGAGAGAGATTGTGTCTCGAATTCTGAATTTGAATCTGAATTTATAGGCAAAATTTGTTTCAGCGTCGCGACGCCAAGCCAGCGTCGCGACGCTGGAACTTCGACGTGGCACGCTGAAGAGGCGACACGTGGCACGGCGGCTGACTGTTAACGTGACACGTGGCAAGGCGGCTAGACTCAATTATTGTGATGACGTCATTGATGACGTCATGCTGATGTGGCGCTGACGTGGCGCTGACGTGGCAAGGCGGCTGACTGTTCAATTGTCGGCACCATAGGATTGCGACACGTGGCGACACGTGTCACGCTGTGATTGGCTGATGCTGACGTGGCAAGTTGACTTGGTTGACCTTGTGACGTGGCTGATGACGTGGCGTGACACATGGAAAAGTTGACTCGTTGACCGCTGACATGGATGATGACGTGGTGACACGTGGCTATGATGAGTGTCGGCAGTGTATGATGATGCCACGTGGCACGGCGCATGTTAGCAGAATGGTTGTGATGGTGACACGTGGCTCGGCGCACGTTAGTAAAGTCAAACTTCTCAAATTCTGATCCGTTGACCCGATGTATGTTAGCAGATTCGGCGCATGCTGGGCGTCGCGCCGCTGAGGTCTGGGCGTCGCGACGCTGGAATTTACCAAAATGCCTTTTTCGCCAATTTTCACTGTTTTGCCCTAAATCACCTCCAGAATGTCCTGAAACTTTATTTATCTACAAAATAACACAAAACACATCAAAATATTCACAAGACTCAAGAAATTATACAAATATTAGGATAACTGAGTTGGGAAATAGTGATATAAATACCACTCATCAACGTTAGCCCTTCCGATCACCGTTGAACGCGGAGTCTGAGAGTCGACGTAAAAGGTTAGACCTGAGGCACTTTTACATCTATTTTCATTCGTAATTTTTATGTTTATTATTTGCATGAGTATTGTGGAATGATGTGTGTTGTGGCCCTGAAACAATGGAAAATGTGTCGCCTCTTTTGGTATATAGGATGGAAACCCAGACGTAACAAAACTCCTAGCCGAATCCGAAGGATGGTAGTGCGGTCTGTACTTGGGGATACAACTCCATGTACCACTTGAGCCAAACGGCACATATTTTGATTTATTTTGTCCTTGTTTGTTTATTATCCGTTATTTAATTTCTGCATGTTATTTCTGTGTAATGATGAGATAATAGCCAGGGCTTAGTGTTAGACAATTATGACCCATAGCATCACTGTTTGTAAAAGACATTGTGTTTTACTAAATTAAAAACTATGTAGTGATGAAATTGCCTTTTACCATTTTGTAATTAATTTACTTTGATAAGAAATGGTAGAAGTCCTTATGATTAGTTCCGGATTGAGATGATATGAGACAGTATCAATCCAAAAGGTTTAATCATTAAATATCCCTAGTCTTAGTATTATCGAGACTGGACATCGATAATGCGGAATAGACTAGTATTGCACTTGTGCGCGTTGTGAGGGCATAACGGCACAGTTCTCATATGTTTAAGTATTGGATACTTATGCAAGTGCAATAGGAGGTTGTGTTTTTACCGATGGTACGGAAAACAGCTTCGCTCTGGATAGACCCCGCGGAATCCCATTGGTAGTATGTATATGTGTTTATGGGAGTCCGCTTCAGGGTAGGTGTATTTGGTCTTAACCTGAGACTTGCATCGCTAGTACTTGCGACAATCGGTAAACTTTCGTTTTGGTCGTCCAGGGCTTTAACAGGTTCTGTGTGCGCCTCTTCTAGGTTTATTGAGAATCGTAGTGTATTGGATGTGATGTCAAGATGGAAGTATCACTTCAGACATATGGAGATGATGATCACGCAGGGATTCAGAACTAGTTCTCTATAGTGTTGCAACCATCGTGATAATATGACAAGGTCATGATTATCCGATTCAAAGAGACTAGTTGCTTGATATCCGATATGTGCTTCGTACGGGGCAGACACTATTCCAGCCCCAGGCCTTGCACGTGACATCAGATACTGGATCATGATACGCAATACGATGTATACTACGCCTGACATAGATTATATATTCCAGTAAGAATATTTCTGGAGAATTGGGTAGGCACGGTGCTTTGCTAGAAGCCAACCATGTCTTGTAAATCGGTAAGCACGTGGTACGAGGTACTTACTTATCGGATAGCCGATAACCAGATTTACTGCCAACATATCCAGAGATCTCTTGGGTCGCTTCCCAAAGATTCACCGATGACAGTTGACTTAAATTAATCTGGGATAATATAGAGAAAGAGGAAAATTAATCTGGGATTAATTAGGACTTTATTTAATCTGGGATTAAATGTGTTCGGTAGAGAGAGAACGCGATTAATTTGGAATTAATCGGTAGAATAAATTTAATGGTTAAATTTGATTTTTCTATTTAATTTATTTAATGGGCTAAAATTAATATATCGGATATATTAATACGAATTGGATTTCGTTACGAAATTAAAGTCGGACTTTAATACGAACGAACGAATTAATTTAGAATTAATTCGTAAACGACGTTCGTAATATATTGCGAGGCATCGATATTTAATTAAATTAGATTTAATTATTTAGCGACGGAAGTTTGTTTAATCGGATTAAACGAAACCGAGCCGCGGCAAATGTTCGTAGAGATATTTGAATTTTGAATTCAAATATGTGGGGCCCATGTGTGATAGGTGTACCTACCACCCAACTACCTTGTTTTGCTTTTTGAAAACCATTTACCCACACCTACCAAGTTTAGGGTAAAAGTGAAATGGTTTTACCAAAAGGTGAATAACAAAAAGGCTCTCTACACTTTTATAACACATACTTTTCATTAGATGAAAAATTGAAAAACCCTAGAGAACTCCCTAAGGCTTGGCCGAATTCTACTACTCATTTCTCTCTTGGATTTGCTTTCAATCAACAAAAGCTAGCACTTTGGAAGTTGACAAAGGTGATAGGGAACTACTCCAAAGCTTGGAATCATCTAAAGGTTGGAACTTGGAGTTCCTCTCTCAAAAAGTTTTAAAGCTCTATCCATTCATTGTAAGTTTATTCCGCACCTTATAATGATCATATTAATTGTTTTTCATGCTTATTAGATCC
>SKCR01048790.1:0-39917 GCA_019454045.1 Zanthoxylum bungeanum | reverse complement strand
TCGCTAACGTGCGTCGGAGTCTGCTAACGTGCGTCGGGACACGTGGATCAATAAGAGAAGTTTTACTAAAATGTGCCGATTGTAAACGTGCGCCGAATCTGCTAACGTGCGTCTGTCACGTGTCAATATCACAACAAATCATGCTAACGTGCGCCAGACACGTGTCACCATCACATGATGTCGACAATCAACATCGCCATATCATCGCCACGTCAGCATAACCATTCAGCTGCCGACGCCGCCAGGACACGTGTCAGCCGATCCGGGTTTTGTGCCATAATTCACGGCGCGTCGCGACGCATTCGGCTTACTGGTGCCTATAAATTCAGGCAAAAATTCAAATTCATTTTATACATTCTTCTATGTAATTCTTTAAGAATATTGAGAAGATTGTTTCTTGTTTGTTTATTTACACTTTTCAGTAATTAATTTCTGCATTTGCACTTTATTTTCTTTACTTTTCAGTCTTTACTTTCTGTAATTTACTTTTACGCACAATACTTTCCTTTCTTTACTTTTCAGTATTTACTTTTCAGTAATGAGGAGGTAACTCCCCCTGCTGGGATAGAAGGTAAAGCTTTTATTACTATTATTTAGATTAATCTCCCTTAATTATAATATATAAACTATTTAAAACCTAACTTAATAAGGATACCGCTTTATTGGTCGGTTGGTAATTATTGAAATTGGTTTTAAACTTGACTAAACTGGATACCGCTTGATTAGTCGGTTGGTAATTAATTATTAATTTAATTTAATCAGGATACCGCCTATATGGTTGGTTGGTAATTATCACGTAAAGTTTATATATTATAATAAGTGAGATATCTAAAATAATAGTGATAAAAGTGGATCCTTTAACCCCCAACATTTTCTTTTATTGTAATTTTACATTTTTAATTTTCAGCATTTACTTTCCAACATTTATTTAAATTTCAGTATTTACTTTATGTCTTTTATTTTTAAGCTTTTACTAGCCGTAAATATGTGTCGTAGCTAAACCCGTTATCTGGGGTTGTGATGAATTTCAATATCACTGGTTTATAAGAGGTTATTTTATAGTTTGGGTTATATAAAGGTTTACTTATTAAGTTTTAAGCTTAATGCTTCTTATTAACTGGCCATTAATAAGATTGATCTGGTAAACTTAAAATAAACTTGACAAATGAATTTTAGGTTTCAGCCTTAGACTTAATAGCCCACAATCTTCCTTGAGGATAATAACCCTTTAATAGATTTCCTTACAGGATAGATATATACATGTCGGGCGGAGGTAGCCATAATTGGAACTTAATCATAATGAATTCAGGTAACTTGGTTGACATAGACATATGATTTAATTAGGTTACACTGGGTATTTCCATTTGACCATCGACAAAAGCTTTTGCAGAATTTCGTGTTCCAGGTTAGTAAACCAATATATTACACAAACATAAAATAACCACTTTATCTTTAAAAAGATAATGGAAAGATTCACAACCATGGATAGTTTCTAAATATTGAATTTTCTCAAACTAATTTCACACTATTTTATTTACTTGTTTTAAATTTAAAGTCATCATCCAATCAAGCAATCAATCCATTAGATACTCGTAAACATTTGGCTTCATAAATTAATAGCTTATGTTTTAAGTCCTCGTGGAATCGATACTTTTTATAATACTTGAACGATACGTGCGCTTGCGTTATACGTGTGTGATTACGCACCGGTCAAGTTTTTGCCGCCGTTGCCGGGGACTTATTTATCTTTCACTATTAGTTTTGAGGTTAGATACCTTTACTTGTATCTAATTTTCTTTTTACTTATTATTTCTGTTTTCTTTTTTTTTTCAGGTTCTCAGACATTACATGAGACGAACCGGAAGCTTTGAACTCCGACCGCTTGACCCAGAGATTGAAAGAATCATCAGACAGTTAAGAAGGGAAAGACGAAAAGGCCAAGAAGAACTAATTAACATGGAACCTGAACCTTTAGAAGTTGCACCACCAATTCCCATTCGAGACAGAACCATTCCAGTGGTTGACGGCTTCATTTCCTGTATTGTACTTTCTCCATTACCAGCAAATGTGTGTGACATCAAAACATGCATTCAGATGATTCAACAGTCAGTTCAGTTTGGGAGGAATAAAACTGAAGATCCTAACGCCCATATCAGCAACTTCCTGAAAGTTTGAGGCACTTTCAACTACAATCGAGCGGCTGAAGAAGCAATGAGACTGCGAGTTTTTCCATATTCCTTGAAAGAGAAAGCTAAAGCTGGGCTACATTCATTACCAGCAAGTTCCATCACAACTTGGAACACTCTAACCACCAAATTCCTTGCAAAATACTTTCCACCAGCCAGAACTGCAAAGCTAAGGAATGACATCACATCCTTTGTGCAACATGAATTGGAATCCTTCTGTGAAGCTTGGGAAATGTACAAAGATTTACTCAGAAAATTTCGTCACCATGAGATCGCAAAGTGACTACAAGTCTAAACCTTCTATAATGGACTTTCTGGAATAATGAGAACCACAATTGATGCTGCTGCTGGAGGAGCACTAATGGAAAAAGGAGAAGATCAGACCTGAGACTTAATTGAAGAAATGACTAACAACAATTCATTGTGGTGAACCGAAAGGAGCATGATCCAAAGAATCGCAGGAATTTATGAAGTTGGAGCCAACACAGCACTGAATGCCAAGCTGGATATAATTTGCAAAAATCTAGAAACTCTCAACATGAAGGTTAATGGTGGATCCACAAGTTCACTATTTGGAGGAGCACCAGAGTCAGAATCTTACAACCAACAAGAAGAGACATTAAATTATGTCAATAATTTCAACAGACAGGGGAACAATCCATATTCCAACACCTATAACCCAGGGTGGATGAATCATCCCAATTTTACATGGAGCAACAATTCAGGGAAAATGAACTATCCACCACCCGGATTCCAACAACAGAACAAAGATCATGAGCAAGAAAAAGAACTAGGAATAGCAGAAGTGGTAGCTCAGTTAAAAAAATATGATGCTATGTTTCAGAGCCAATCAACTTCCATTAAAGCACTGGAGAATCAAATTGGACAACTGGCCAAGGCTCAGAGTTACAGATCGCCAGGTAACCTTCCTAGCAACACAGAACCAAATCCAAGGAACATGAGGAAAGAGCAATATCATGCCATCATTTTAAAAAATGGTACTGAAATCAACAAAGATGTTGGAATCAAGGCATCCACAGAGGAAGTTCCAAATGAAGCAGTTCCACAGATGGAGGAAAAAGAAGCAAATGAAAAAGATCAAGAAAAATTCACACCACCTCCACCTTTTCCACAGCGTATCCAGAAAAATAAACTGGACAAATAGTTTTCTCGATTCCTGGAGATTTTCAAAAAGTTGTATATCAACATTCCATTTGCAGAAGCGTTAGAACAAATGCCCAGCTATGTCAAATTCATGAAAGACATTCTGTCACAAATGAGAATATTGGGAGATTACGAGACAGTAGCATTGACAAAAGAATACAGCGCTATCATCCAGAGGAAGCTTCCCCCAAAGTTGAAAGATCCTGGCAGTTTCACCATTTATTGCATCATAGGAGAGCATAACTTCGGTAGAGCTTTGTGCGATCTAGGTGCAAGTGTTAATTCGATGCCTTTTTCGATTTACAGGAAACTGCAAATTGGAGAAGCAATGCCTACCTCAGTTTCTCTGTAACTTGCTGATAGAACGCTCGCATTTCCGAGAGAAGTAGTTGAAGATGTGCTGGTCAAAGTCGATAAACTTATTCTCCCAGCAGATTTCATTATCATTGACATGTAAGAAGACAAAGATGTACCTATCATCATGGGGAGACCATTCTTGGCTACAGGTCAAACTGTTATTGATGTAAAAAAAGGAGAACTAACCATGAAAGTGCAGGACCAAGAAGTAACCTTCAATGTTTTCAAGGCCATGAAATTTCCGAGTGAAAAAAAGAGGAAGAATGTTTCAGAATTGATGTTGTTGATAGTATCATCCAGGATACTGATACAATTCCCATGGATAAACTTGAAGCTTGCATCACCAACATGACTGACAGCGAGCTAGATGCTGAAATTCTGGAATGTATCAACTACCTTGACAAACCATTTCGCTTCAAATCGACACCACAGGCAGAAAGTCTGGAACTACCAAAGAAGGAATGAATCAAACCCTCAATTGAAGAACCACTGTAGCTGGAGCTAAAGTTACTACCGAGCCATCTCAAGTATGTATTTTTGGGAAACTCTTCTGAATTACCTGTGATTATTTCTTCTTCGCTAACATCGGAGCAGAAAGAAAAGTTGTTGAGAGTGTTACGAGAACACAAGAGAGCCATTGGCTGGACTGTAGCAGACATTCGAGGCATTAGTCCATCATTTTGCATGCACAAGATCCTGATGAACGACGAGTACAAACCCACAGTGGAGCATCAACAGAGACTAAATCCAATCATGAAGGAGGTTGTGAAGAAAGAAATCATCAAATGGTTGGATGCCGGCATCATCTACCCCATCTCTGACAGCACTTGGGTGAGTCCTATGCAGTGTGTACCGAAGAAATGAGGAATTACTGTTGTCACAAATGAAAAGAATGAGCTGGTTCCATCAAGAACGATGACTGGATGGATAGTATGCATGGACTACCGGAAGTTGAACAAAGCAACGAGGAAATACCATTTTCCACTGCCATTCATTGACCAGATGCTAGACAGATTGGTAGAACATGAGTTCTATTGTTTTTCGACTGATATTTAGGGTACAATCAGATTGCCATCGCCCAGAAGATCAGGAGAAAACCACATTTACATGTCCGTATGGTACTTTTGCTTTCCGCAGAATGCCATTTGGACTATGTAATGCTCCTGTCACATTTCAACGTTGCATGATGGCCATCTTCTCAGACATGCCGGAACAAAGTATGGAGGTTTTCATGGATGATTTATCTGTGTTTGGAGACTCATTCGACCACTACTTGTAAATTCTGGAACAAGTGTTACAAAGATGCGAAGATACCAACTTGGTACTCAATTGGGAGAAATGCAACTTCACGGTGCAGGAAGACATTGTTTTGGGACATCGGATCTCACAAAAGGAAATCGAGGTAGACAAAGCAAAGATTGAAACAATTGAAAAACTACCTCTACCAACATCTGTTAAAGGGATTCGGAGTTTTCTCGGACATGTTGGCTTTTACAGAAGATTTTTCAAAGACTTCTCAAAGATTGCTAAACCTCTGTGCAATCTTCTGGAGAAAGATGTGTCTTTCAACTTCACCAAAGAATGCCACGAAGCTTTTGAGATCCTAAAACAGAAGCTGGTTTCTGCTCTCATCATTGTAGCACCAGACTGGATCTTCCATTTGAGGTGATGTGCGATATTAGTGATTTTGTTGTAGGTGCAGTTTTGGGACAACGCAAAACAAAGATTTTCCATACCATTTACTACTCCAGCATAACTCTGAATGAAGCACAACTTAACTACACAACCACTGAAAAGGAGTTGCTTGCAGTTATGTTCGCTTTTGATAAATTCCACTCTTATCTGTTGGGTCCCAAAGTGGTGGTCTACACAAATCATTCAGCAATCAAATACCTAATCGCGAAGAAAGATGCCAAACCCAGATTGATCCGTTGGATACTTCTACTGCAAGAATTTGACGTGGAGATCTGAGATAGGAAATGGACAGCAAACCAAGTGGCAGATCATTTATCGAGGCTCGAGAATGGAGAAACAGTTGGCAAAGAACTGACAATCAAAGAAACTTTTCCAGATGAACAGTTATTTTCCATGAAACAAAATGATGCCCCTTGGTATGCTGACTATGTCAACTATATAGTGTCGGGAAAATGGTCGTTGGAATGGACAACTCAGCAACAGAAGATATTCTTCAAATAAGTCAAGCACTATATCTGGGATGAGCCGTACCTATTTAAACGTTGTGCTGATCAATTACTGATACGTTGTGTTCCACATAAGGAGGTCAATAATGTTCTGTAACATTGTCATTCATCACCATACGGCAGACACTTCAGCAGGAATAAAACTGCTGCCAAAGTCCTTCAATCAGGTTTGTTCTGGCCTACTCTATTTAAATATGCTTACTTATTTACTCTTCAATGTGACAGATGCCAGAGAACGAGAAATATTTTGAGGAGAAATGAATGACCTCTGTAAAATATTGTGGAAGTGGAGATATTTGATGTACGAGGGATTGATTTTATAGGACCATTTATTCCATCATTCGGAAACTTGTACATATTAGTTACAGTAGACTACGTCTCTAAATGGGTTGAAACAATTGCACTGCCATCAAATGATTCAAAAGTGGTGATAAAATTCCTTAAAAAGAATATTTTCACTCACATCGGAACACATTGGGTAATTATCAGTGATGGTGGCACACATTTCTGCAACAGAAACTTTGATGCACTCCTATCCAAATACAAAGTTACTCATAAAGTTGTCACTGCCTACCATCCACAGTCAAATGGACAGGTTGAAGTTTCAAACATGGAGATCAAAAGAATCTTGGAAATAACCGTTGGATCAACAAGGAGTGACTAGTCTATAAAATTGGATGACGCATTATGGACCTATCGGACAGCTTGCAAGACACCGATTGGTATGTCCCCATATCGAATGGTGTTTGGGAAAGCGTGACATCTGCCAGTGGAGCTTGAACACAAGGCATACTGGGCACTGAAGAAGTTAAATCTTGATCCACAAGCAGCAGGTGAGAAACGACGCCACCAACTCAATAAATTGGAGGAGTTCCGCCTATAAGCTTATGAGAATGCCAGATTATACAAAAAAAAAAGACTAAGAAATGGAATTATTGAAAAATAGTACGCAGACAACTGAAACCAAGGCAACAAGTGTTGCTATACAATTCAAGGTTGAAACTTTTCCCTGGAAAGTTAACAGCTTTGGCACGATCTCACCTACGTATATTCATTAGGTAGACAACTCATTGTCAATCACGCTCATTGAGACTCCTGATTTTGGTCCTGACCGTTTCTCGTTATGACAGCTTTGGCACGTTCACAAGGAGGCGTATCAAGGCTTCACTTGCCAATGACAAACTCAAGCTACCGATGTAGTCCTGACAGCTTTGGCACGCTCATGATTTCCACTTTCACTTGAATTTGTCTTGTATCATATATACATCTAGCATCGATAAAATTCTATCAACTACACCCTCACTGCTTTGGCACTTTCTCGGATGCAGCCATAGAAAGATACCCATAAACTGTATTGACAAGACGGACCAAGAAACATGCATCCAATACATGTCACTTTACTACCTTATTTAAGCGGGGATATTCCTCAAGAAAGCATTGTTCTACATCAAATACAGAAATTAATGTAGATCAATTTCCAAACAGTTCAATTCTACTTTAGAAAATAACTTGATTTAACCACTAAATTTCTGTTACGTTTCCCATTAACATAGAACCGAAAAGTCAAGAAATATCTAAATTACATGCATGTGCAAACAAAAAAAAATTGGATTATATATCATATATCAAGCATGACTAATGTAATGGATGAAGGATTAGATCTGCTCTGATACCATTTTTGTTGGGGTTTTGGCGCGGACACAACGGAAGCTCATGGTTCGGGTGAAATCATAATTTCAAAATTTTTTAAATTACCGAATAAATTATTCAATATCCAATATGAATAATTCATTCATATTTCACCTAAACATATTTATTCGATATCAAATAATGACATAAATAGTTAAGAAACATCACGAAACTTTTACGAAAACGTTTTTTCGCAAAATGGCATAAAATATGTTTTTTGACCGAACCGACTACCCAATGCACATGGGGGCTGCCCAGGTCCGCCCCAACAGTGATAAGGCAATTCTTGGGCTTCCCTAACAGTGACCAATTCAGTGTTTGGGCAGCTGTCACCCGGTTGGCTCAAAAGTCACTCGATAACGCCGTTTTTCATCGTTTTTGCATATTTCAACTCCAAAATAGTTTCCAGCAATTGTGCCAATACCCAAAACATATCCAATACATTTATATGACATAATTTTCATCATCAAAAATACAGAATTTCCAGATCTGAATTTTGTAACAAAAAATATCATTTTCATGCTTTAAATCTAATTTTCTTAGCATTAATCATATTAATTGTTACACCAATCCAAGCCACCACCAATGAAGCACCCAAGAAAATTCAAGGCATTACAAGAGTGGTCATAACACTCTAGAATGACAACATATCATCAAATGATCAAATTGAACAAATATTACAATAATATCATTAAATACTACTTCACAGATGCACCCTTCAATTCCATCTTCCAAATCAAAAAGCCCTAATTTCTAAGAAGTAAATAAACCCTAGAACCATTCTAGTAATTCAAGAAAAAGAAACTAATTTTTTACACTTAAGAATATTAAAGATTACCTACTAATATTCAACTTTCTTTAAGCTTTTCCTTGAATTCTTCAATTTCTCCTTAGTTTCTTCAAACAAATATTTGAGAGCTTTTTTAATGGAGGTTTTCGGCCATGGAAGATGATTAAAAGAGAAAAAAAAATTCTAACTTAAAAAAAATCCATGACCGACTTAGGGGGCAAAATTGTCATTTTTGGAAAAATTAATTTGATCCAAAATCAATTTAATAAATCATGCTACATGTTACCATTTAATAATAAGCATGTGTGATAATAATTATCATAAATGAAAATTATCTAATTAAATTAAATATAAAGATTTAAAGTAGTCAAAAATCAAATCTAACACTTTAACCTTAAATTTAATGCCATGTGTAACCAATAATAATTAAACATATATTCCATAACAATTATGAAATATATATCAGTTAATCATCTAAATATTTAACATTTAAATATTTAAATAATTAATTAATATAATTATTAATCCATATGTATTTTATTTATATTAAATAAAATACGTATAGAAGTGACATGTGCCAAAATCTCATTTGACAATTAATTAATGTGTATCTAATCAAATTATGTATAAAATATAAATACACAATTATTACGATTGACCAAAAAATGCCCATATGCATGTGTTTTCGTTTAACCGTTTAAACCATTCTAATTAACTTATTTAATTCGGTAAAGTATTATGAATAATTTGTATTATTCATAACGCGTTGCCCAAGTGCTCAACGAGTACACTTCATATTGTGGCACTCTCTAAGTTTAGGTTTATCCATCACGAAATCTAAATTCGTGTCCATAATTCACCCACTCATGAATTATGATGACCACACATAATCTCGCTAAACTATGCAAGTCGAGGTCATTGCATACGTATAATCCCTCTATCACAGGCTATCCATATTATACCTGGGATATAGATAAAAATGTCAAATTCTTATTGTATAATATAGTCGACTTTCAAATTTACGATCTCTAAATAACACTCGGAACTTGCTTCCGAAGTTATACCACGGCCATAGATTTACTAGATCGCAAACACATGTAGGATACATATGCCCTGTACACAGGATTGACGGATTCTATCTTGATACGCACTGGATATCATGAGCATCACTCCACACCCAACGAACAGACAGAGGTCTGATCTAAATAGATCGGTGAAATGACTGCCATCAAAGTGTGGATGATAACTCATATATCCACTGTGGTATCTCAAGTCGAAGGACCACTATGCTCGCTCAACTCGAGAAGATTCCTATTGACGTTGGTGTACCATCTATTAGGAAATCTTCAGTGAGTCGTTCAGTGTTTATCAAATAAACACATACATGTCTATATGAGGTGCTACCATTAAATAAGTAATATTATGGAAAAAAAAATTATTCGTATTCGTGAATCGGGCATAAATATGATCTGGATTGGCACTCCGAGTACCAACCCTAACAACTATTTAGGCCCAAATTTTGTCCTTGACATGAATAATCTTATTCTTCATTGCCTATACATCCAATTTATTAATTAATTACTCCTCTAAAACTTCAACTAAAACTCAGAAAATTCGTTCCTAAGTCGTCTATTTACTTAATTTGATTTGTTCTAAGATTTCAGGTCGTTGTAAATTCCCCCCTTAAAATGATTCATCCTCGAATCAAAATGTTTAAAGGATACGGTGTGTACCTTCATCCGTAAAGAGTTGGGGATATTTCTCTTTTATGGCTTCTTTTGGTTCCCAAGTAGCCTTTTGTTCCTTGTGATGTTGCCAAATCACTTTGACTGAAGGAATCCATTGAGATCGTAACTTCCTTATCTCTCTTCCCATGATAGCTATTGGTTGTTTCGAATAAGATAAGTCTTGATAGATATCAATTGTCTATAGCTCCAACACATGAGATTCATCATGCAAATACTTATGTAACATAGATACGTGAATAACCGGATGTATCATGTTCATGTTGGGTGGAAGCACCAATTCATAAGCTCTTCCTCCAACTCTCCGAAGTATCTGGAACGACCCAATAAATCTAGGGCTAAGTTTTCCCTTTTTATCGAATCTCGTGACCCCTTTAAAATGAGATACTTTTAGAAACACAATGTCCCACACTTGGAACTCCAAATCCTTTCTCAGGTGATCACATAACTCTTTTGGTGACTCTGAGCCGTACTCAACCTTTCTCTGATTAGATTTACCTTTTCCACGACATCTTGTACCAAATCCGATCCTAATAACTTTTGCTCCCTTACTTCAAACCATCCAACTGGAGATCTGCACTTTCATCCATACAAAGCCTCAAATTGTGTCATTTGAATACTTGCTTGATAACTATTATTATAAGCAAATTCTATAAGTGGCAAATATCAGTCCCAACTTCCTTCAAAATCAATCGCACAAGCTCGCAACATGTCTTCTAAAGTCTATATGGTGCGCTCTGACTGACCATCAGTCTGAGGGTGAAAAGTTATGTGAAAGCATAATTGTGAACCCAAAGCCTCCTGAAATGATTGCCAAAACTTAGAGATAAACTGAGAACCTCGATCGGAGACAATTGAGATAGGTACTCCATGCAACGACATTATCTCATCTAGGTATAGTTTGACATATTGAGCTGCTATGAAGCTAGTCTTAACTGGTAGGAAATGTGGAGATTTGGTCAATATATCCACAATCATCCATGTCGAATCACACCCCTTTGAGGTACGCGGGAGCCCAACGACAAAGTCCATAATGATCTTCTCCCATTTCCACTCCGGAACGTCTAAACTCTGCAGCTTCCCTGCTGGTCTCTGATGTTCAACTTTAACGTGCTAACAAGTGAGACACCTTGTGACAAATTCAGCCACATCTGTTTTCATGCCATCCCACCAATAAAGATCCTTAAGGTCGTGATACATCTTCGTGATCCCACGATGCATGGTGTAAGATGAAGTATGGGCCTTCTCTAATATCGAGCGTTCCAACTCTGGAACTGGAGGAACAAGAATTCTATTCTGCTTCCTAATGGGATTTTCACTGTCTAAATAATACTCATCCTCCGTAATTTACTGTAATCGACATCTAATATGTTGCACCTCGAGATCTGCTTCCTGTACAACTCTAATTTCATCAACGAGGGTGGATTTAACTTGAATCTGAGCCAACAACTCTCATTGTGTCATTACCTGAAAATTCACTCCATCCAACATACAACTCTGCATCTGTTTGGTTGAGCGCCATTTTTCAATTGGCAAATGAGCCAAACTTCCCATAGACTTCTTGCTCAAGGCATCTGCTACAACATTAGCTTTCCCGGATGGTACTCAATGAAACAATCATAATCTTTCAGCAACTCCACCCATCTTCTTTGTCTCAAATTAAGCTCTTTTTAGCTCTGAATATTCTTAAGGCTTTTGTGATCGGTGAAAATTTCAAACCTTTGAACCATACAGATAATGCCGCCAAATCTTCAGAGAAAAAATTATTACAGTCATTTTCAAATCATGAGTGAGATAATTTTGTTCATAAGGCTTCAATTGTCTGGAAGCATAAGCAATCATTTTCCCCCTCTGCATCAATACACAACCTAATCCCACTCTAGAAGCATCACAATACACTGTAAATCCTCATGATCCCGCTGTCAGTGCAAGAATATGAGCAGTAGTTAATCGACATTTGAGTTCCTGAAAACTCTTCTCACAAGCATCAGACCATTCAAACTTCACATTTTTATGAGTTAACCGTATTAATGGAGCAGCTATTTTGGAGAAATTTTCTACAAACCTCCTATAGTAACCTGCTAATCCCAAGAAGCTACGAATCTCCGTTATGCTTTTAGGCTGATGCCAATTCTGAATAGCCTCAATCTTTTGAGAATCTACCCCAATCCCTTCCTTGGACACTACATGCCCCAAAAATACCAAACTAGTCAACCAAAACTCACACTTCGAGAACTTAGCGTATAACTTCTGTTCTCTCAGTGTCTGTAATACTGGTGCAAATGTTCTGCATGATCCTGCTCACTACGTGAATACACCATAATATCGTCAATAAAGACTATCACGAACCAATCTAGAAAAGGTCTAAACACTATGTTCATCAAATCCATTAACGTTACAGGGGCATTGGTCAAACCAAATGACAGTACGAAGAACTTGTAATTCCCGTATCTAGTTCGAAAAGCCATTTTTGGACATCACTTTTCCTAATCTTCAATTGATGATATCCCGACCGTAGATCAATTTTTGAGAAAAACTGTGCCCACTGCAACTGATCAAATAGATCATCAATCCTTGGCAGTGGATATTTATTCTTGATCGTCACTTTATTCAGTTGCCGATAATCTATGCATAGTCACGATGTCCCATCATTCTTCCTTACAAACAACACCGGAGCACCCAACGGGGACACCCTGGGGCGAATAAAGCCCTTATCCAGCAAGTCTTGTAACTGCACCTCAACTCCCTAAGTTCTGCAAGGTCCATTCTACATGTGGGAATTGATATAGGCTAGGTTTCTGGTATAATTTCTATAAAAAACTTAATCTCCCTATCCTGAGGTGGTACTGGAAACTCATTTGGGAACACATCAGGATACTCCCTCACCACCGGGATCTGCTCAAGATCTATATTTTCCCCTCTACTATCCATTACATATGCCAAGTAACCCATATTTCTCTTCTGAAGTAATTTAAATGCTCACATAGCTGATATTAATTATGAGGCAATACAGTTCTATCTCTCTGATAGACTTTTACTGGTCTATCGGGAACATGTAGCGTAATAGTCTTCTCCCAATAATCAAGTACCGCATAGTGCTTAGATATTCAATCCATCCCTAGAATGACATCGAAGCTCAATATACCCAACACTACTAAATCGGCATAGGAAACATACCCGTCAATGTCTATAGAACACTGCCTCACACCCAGCGTAGCTTCTAAGGGTCCTTCTACCGGTGTAGCTATAATGATAGGGAAGTTTAAAGGCTTGAAAACCCTACCCATTTAAGCTACAAAACACGGTGCCACAAAAGAATGTGCAGCACCTAAATCAAATAACACTCTTGCTTGCAAAGAATCAATCAGTAATGTACATGTGACATCGCATTGGATGCATGCGCCTCCTGGGGTGAGGTTATACTCCTTGCCCTGAACTCTACTGGAGGAAACCTGTCTTTGATCACCAACTGATTGCCCATTTCCTCCTATTGTTTGTCCTCTACTCACTGGCCTCTACTCTCCTCCTTCTACACTTCTGTTAGGCTGTGGCTGGGGTGAAGATGGGGCGGCACTGAAAGATAGTAACTGCTCTGCTGGTACCAGACAATCTCTCTTCAAATGACCCATTTATCCACACAGATAACAACCTCTACTCCCAGGTCGACAAGTCCTGGTATGTGCTCGTCTACAAATCAAACATTATGGTAGGGTTCGCCCAGGCTAGGCTACTGAGGGAAAGGAAATTGCATGAGAGGCGACACTCTGAACCGGCCTACAATCCTGACCCCTTGAACTGAACCCATGTCTCTACGGGCCGTAGGCGGAGCTGACATCTGTTGATGTCTACTAGGGCCACTCTGTTGCAGCCTGGTCCTCTCATTTGATCTAGATTTCTTTCGAGACTCCCTTTCTGCTTGTCTCTCTCCAACTCGTGCTTCAAATCGCAAGGCAACATCTAATACTTGGGTATATGTAGTGGACTCTGTGAAATGGATGGAGCAGAATAAATAGTCTCGAAGCCCATTCATAAACCTCTTCACATTTATTTCCTTTGTACTGATTATATGTGTGGCATAACGAGACAAACGTGTAAACCGTATGTCATACTTGGAAATCGTCATCTACTCGCCCTATACCAGTTGTTCAAACTCTCGGGCTCTGGCATCCCTGATACTATATGGCAAAAATCTAGACAAAAAGGTTGTACTGAACTCAACCCATGTCAGAGGAGGAGCGTCTCATCGCCGACCATCCCGAAAGGACATAAACCATGTGTTGGCGATATTTCTCGGCTGAAAACTGACTAACTCCACTTCTCTCTTCGCAGAACACCCCAAAGTTGTGCATATTCGGTCTGATTCCTCAATAAAACCACAAGGATCATGAGAGGTCTCTACTCCCAAGAACGTGGGATAATGAAGTTTCCGAAAATCATGTAAAGATACCAGTAGCTATTGTCACTGCATAACCTGTACCGTCACTGGAGGTGATTCATAATGCATGAAAGAAGGTCCGAGTCAGAATGTAGTAGGGTCTGGTATGTTTGGAGGAACTACTGTTTAGTGAGTCATTGGTACTCCTACTGGTGGTAGTGGAACATGAATTATGGGTTCTGTAACTCTCGGCTCTGGGCCTGGTGGCTGCGGCTGACGGGCAATCAATTGGGCTAAAGCTGCTACTGACTGTTGAATCTGTTGTAAACCCGTAACTATTGGGTCATTAGGCTGGAGCATTGGCGCAGTTTTACCTTCCCCCACAACACTCTCATAAACAAACTCTACTCTCTGCCCCCTATCTGGCTCAGGTGGAGGTACTACTGATTTTTTATCCAGATTTATATCTTGAGGTGCCCTACCACGCCTGGGTCTACCATTGACTCCAGTTCTTCCCTTGGGTGGCATGGAAATCTAAGAAATTAAGAGATAAAAAAAGGGTAAATTACATGTAAAGGAATTATAAGTGATTAGAATAAGACAAGCCTCGAGACAAGGTTACCAGAGTGAACAGCCTCATATATTTAATAGTACCCCAGGTATACTACATATAAAGTCACTGCTACTCCCTTACTACAATCACTGACTCCCTAGACCTTGCTCTGATACCATCTTTGTAACATCCCCAATACGGAAATGTTACCAGCAAGCAACAGATTCCACTGTCGCCTAAGCCTCTAACTCATGCACTAGAACATTTGGTCTTATCTTAAGGCTATGCAATGTTATTTTTAATCACACATGCAAACTTAAAAACTTAATTAAACTGAAGTGCGAGATCATGAATATGTGTGTATGTGTGTGTGTGTGTGTGTGTGTGTGTATATATATATATATATATGTCTGAAAGTATTTATAATATGTATACAACGTCAAACACATGCCAATGATACAATAAAATTACATCCCAGAGTTACATTCTACATGAATATAGATCTGGAAAGATAGACCTGATGACTAGTGACTGCAATATAACACTTGTCCTCGAGCCGAATCTCCAAAAGTAGCACATGGCTCATCAAAAGATGAATCCTGCAAAAGAACTGGGAGGTGGTGGGGGTGAGTCCAGAGGATCTCATTGAGTGGAGCTACAAAATAAGAAACTAAATCAGTACAACCGTCCAAAATCATTTATTCTTGAAACGCTTCTGAAAACTTTATTTGAAATCTGATTCTTTTCTTTTCAGCTGGAGAAAACCTTTTCTAAAAATTTTATGTGAAAATCTCTGGTACTGTCGAAAACTTGACGCATGGGGGTGTTACGTATCATCGTCCCCCAATACGCCTAACTAGTGGTCTTGGAGGGTTATGTATCGCTGTCCCCTAAGCCACTGAACTAGAGCTGTAGTGTTAATTCATGCTACTACCTGACCCTGAAACTAGGGTCTAGGGGCGTTACGTATCGTCGTCCCCCTAGCCCTGAACTACGTGTGCACACGTTCTCTGTCCGTCAATTCCATAAGTCAGAGCTGAGGTGGATTTTCCCATATGCCTCGAAAAACAACATAAAACTCATGCTTTTAAATCTTAAGGCTTTCAAACAATCTTACATAAGATGTAACTAATAATTCAATAAAACTAGTGCCCTAAAGCTTTTCAAAATAAGTCTTGAAACAAATCTTAATAAAAAACGAGTAATATAAATCAATTTATAAGAAAATCTCCACTCGTAGATTTGAAGTCCGGTCGAGTCTCCTTCACGTCGCTGGGGGAGAACGCGGCTCATGTCGAGTATCTATTCGGAATAAACTGGGTTTGGATCAGAAGTATAAAATATGGTTCGAAATTAAATTAAGTTCCTTAATCTAGTTGAATTACTCCCTTAGAAAATATGTTATTCCTTGAATGAAATGTAAAATAAAACTTTAAACCCTTAGTTACGTGTCGCGACTTCCGAAAAAAAATATTTCTGATTTTTGGGTACGCGTCACGACGCCGGTCCCATCTGCATCGCGACGCGCCCTCTATAAATATACGTAGGCTTCTGCCTCGTTTGAGTCGCGACGCGAGCTTGGCGTGTCGTGACGGGCCCTCGTTTCCAGGACCAGATTTTTATTCATTCTATGGTTAGCCCCCAAATCTATTCCCATACAATCCCAAGCAAATATTACATCTTCAACATATCTTAATCATCAAATGACACTCCCAACATCTCATCTCCACCAACATTCTATCATTTTTTTCTTATTTCTTTAATTAATACAAGATATGAAAAATTCCCCACAAATCAATTTTTTCACACTCCCCCTCCACATCAATTTTTTCACACAAACCCCCCAAACTACATTATCATCAAGCCCACAACACACCACAATCATCCAACTATCAAAATTCAAATCACCAAAGTTTAGGTCAAGCAACCTTACCTTATTTCAATGTCTTCTTCACCAAAGAAAAACCTCCAAGCTTCTTTACTAGATTGAGATAATGGAATTTTCTAAGTTTTGAGGTTGAAGACAAAGGAAGAAAGAAAAAAAAAATTCCATTGTTGCTGCTAGGGTTGGACGTGAGAGAAGAAGAAAGAAAATAAGAAAATTTTCTTTTTATTTTCCTTTTATATTTCCTACACAACTCTCTCAACTTACTAGTGTTTTCTAGAAAATAATAAAGAGAAGAGATATTATTATATTACTCTTTGGGCCCAAATTTTAAGCTTGACATGATTAATCTTATTCCTTTATTGCCTATACACCCAATTAATTAATTAATTACTCCTCTAAAACTTCAACTAAAACTCAGAAAATTTATTCCTAAGTCGTCCAGTTACTTAATTCGATTTGTTCTAAGATTTCGGGTCGTTACAACCAACCCGAGCTACAATATGAAAATAAACTCTCTCTATGTTGATACAAATATGGTTTTATACTAGCTCAGTATAATTCACCCACTAGGTCAGGTAACCAACCAACGTTTTCTCTTTATCTCTAGTTTTTAAGCTCTTAACTCTTTACAAGTTGCGAGATGCGAAATTTACCAACCGTTAAATTTGAGACTTGAACTTCTTTATATAGGCTTCCAAATCCATTATTCCACCGCTAGTGACATCATCACATGTCACATTGTCATCATTGTTGCCACAACTTTCCTCAGCTACCCATAAATCGGCCAATCAGATAAGCCCATTCTATTGTCACTGTAATGGCCTATGGTGGCCTATGACGGCTCTGCTCTGCCACCTCCCTACCACTATACCAGCCTATGGCGGCTGACAGGGGGTATTTCCAATGAGAAATGTTGTTTTCCCATAGTCATCATTAGTCTTCTAGAAGAATATATTCTCATTTAGGACATACATCATATGACTCTGAAATTGGTCGGCATGTGATCCCATCTTCGTTCCTTAAGTCGGCATACCGAGGCAAATGATACTAATCAAAGCTCCCCTATCTTTCTCAACCAGGTCGGATTGACATGCATGGACCTCATCAGGTCGGTTTCAATAAATTTTCAAAAAACTCCACATCAATCACTCTTCATGTGGTCAGGTTGGTATTCCAACCTGCTTTATCATTAACAAGCTCAGCCATTGGGAGAACTCCTTTATATCAGAAGATTGGACCTTTATCATTCTTTTTTCGCATAGTACAATACTCATTTCACCTCTCTTCAGTATTTGAATCTTCCCCATGGTGAAAAATCACTATCAATATAAAGTAATAAATTGTAATTAATAATTTATTTATCGTATTTCCAAAATTTAATTTATATTTTAAATTTTCCTAACATAAATTAATACTTGTTCATCCCCTAATAATTTGTAGTACCACATCAAATTGTGACGTGGTACCTCAATTATATAGAAGAATTTTTTTTCCTATAAATTTATAAAATATTTACTTGTTAATGAAATATTTTTTATTTGACTCATTTAAAATAAAAATATCCACTAATTTTAGTGAAAATCAAAATTTACCACACTAATTTAATTGCCTTACATGAGCAAAGTTGTGCTGAGCGGGAAAAAACTTATATGGGAAACATGTCCTATAGGATCATTAATAAGAATATGTCATGTATTAATTAATAAATTTCTTACTATATTATCATTGGTTAATTATAAATTTAATGTATATTTATCAAATCATTACCGATTGATCATACCATACCATTTATACGTCCGTAGGGTGATGGGGAAAATAAAAATCATTTAACACGCATGTTTTACTTCAGTGTATCGTTCTCATCTTACAAATATAATCTTCCATTTATATTTGTATTGTGCACTGTTAACCATTGATTTTGACTTTGTTGTGTGTGACCTTTTGGGTTACCCTCAAGTTGGACATGAAATGAATCGTGATAATTTAATCGAGCATAAATTATCCTCCAATGAGATGGTCGTTCGATTTCAATGACCAAGGTTGACATCTAGCAACATGCCAATGACCCCAAATGAGAAGGAAAGATATATATACTCATTTTGTATGCGATTTACATATGATACGGTCACTCGCCACACTGTATCCCCACCTATTGACCTAGGGTACGGAAAGTGTCTACCCATATGGTCAAAGGTATGATGTTGATAGTGTCATGAATTGTGCTAACCCAAGAATCTCACATGATTTTTCCTCTGTGGCCACAGTCTTAAGCACTGATCACACATATCAACCCGCGAACTGGAATACTACTCTTATGAGAAAATATTATTCGAGAGAGTGGCGATTATCTGTTGTATCTTTACAAACTTCATGTGTTTCAACAAATGACCCAATCATACCCTTATAACTGGATCTCTTGAACCGAGGAAGGAGAATGTCAAAGTTATTTGATCCACACATAAGATTGTAAAGACCTCAAGTCAAAGAACTAGTCATATAATCGATACATGCAAGTTCTCACAGACACATGGGATAAACACTCCATATGAAAACTTTCGGCGGTCAGTTCGATGGACACGAGCAACTCATGCATCCATGTGATACACCAAGCGGACGGATCTCCGCTAGTAGCCTATGAGATCGGCTACCCCACTTAAGGGCGGATCATATCATCATGCTAGTCTCTTCGCTTTGTGAACGCACAGATTATTCACAAAACTATGACTAGGAAAATTTAAGAGTAATGATTCTCATAAGGCGATGCGTGGAAGCCATCGTCTTATTACTCCAAGTGCTTTACAACAGTGTTGATGATTCATATAAGTTATGTAAGACACGTATAATAAAGATTGCCATTTTATTAATTAATGAAAATATTACAAATACATGTACATATAGCCCATCCATAAGTTGGGTATAGGGCATATCCCTAACAGTATATTCTTATCCTGTAAGGAAATCTATTAAAGAATTTTCTATCCTCAAGGAAGATCGTAGGCTATTAAGTCTAGGGTCTAAACCTAAAATCTTTTTTCCAAGTTCATTTCAAGTTTACCGAATCAATCTTATTAATGGTCAGTTAACAAGAAGTATTAAGACTAAGGCCCAATAAATAAACCTTTATATTACCCAAACCATAAAAAAAAAAAAAACCTTTATTAACCGGTGATATTGGAATTCATCACAACCCCAGATAACTGGCTTAATTACGACACATATTTACGGGTAGTAAAAACTTAAATAAAAGAAAAGACATAAAGTAAATGCTGGAAATTAAATTACTGGAAAGTAAATACAGGAAATTAAATTACTAGAAAGTAAATTACTGGAAAGTAAATGCTGAAAGTAAATAAAGTAAAAGTACAATAAAGAAAATGCTGAGGTAAAAGGATCCACTTTTATTACTACTATTTTAGATATCTCCCATAATATAATATATTAACTTTGCGTGATAATTACCAACCAGTCATATAGGCGGTATCATGATTAACTCAAATTAATAATTAATTATCAACCGACCAACCAGGCGGTATCCATACATAGCAATTTAAAAGAGTGAAGCAAAAGGAAAAGGGAAAATGGACTCCGAATGTAAAGGTAATCAATGAGTTACTTTTGCTACTAAGATAACCCATAATATATATACATAAATTCTTTATCAACAGCACAAAATTGATGAAGATAAAAACATATTTTTGTCATGTAATAATTATTTTTTATCATTGTAATGAAATATCTTTTTTGTCCTTTAGTTTTTTGTATAATTAATTATACAATTTTATATGCATGCATCATTACTCTAGATATTTTGATGTGTGTGAAGTTAAGAGTTTGACAAGGACCAAGCCTTTTGTATGTCGGCTCATTAAAAAATAAATAAAAAAATAAATAAATTATGATGATTCTAAAGGGTTTTTTGTGATAGTTTTTAAACCTTCATCTTATGTAGGGTCATAAAAAATCTCGAATTTTTTTATGACGGTTCTTAAAAAAAACCGTTATAAAAAGTGGGATTTTTCTGATGGTTCATACAAAAAAAACCGTTATAAAAAGTCGACTTTTTATAACGGTTCTTAAAAAATCATCATTTTTCGATGTATTAAAAAACATATATAGTAAGGCCTACTATGGACCCCACCTAACAACCACATGTGGGCAGATACATATACCTTAGTACCACCCAATAGTCGACCCAATCTAAACTGTATATCATATATGTGTGTGTAATGCACCTAAATTCTTCATCATCATCCTCCTCCTCCTCCCTACAAACCGTCATAAAAATGAACTTTTTAAGTGTTCATATTTTGGTTTGTGATTGCACTACGCTGTTACTTATTTAATATTTTATTATATAAAATTTAAGGGATAGTGCAGCCCCTCAAAAATTTTTCCAACTGTTATTATTAAGTAAATAATAAAAAAACAATCATAAATTTATAAATATAAAATTATAAAATTTATCTCAAATAATCTTTTCGCTTCACCCCTGTTGGCAATTACATGAGTGAAACATGTCATCCGAATATATTTTTGGAGATCTACACAATGATAAGCACGGAACTATGAACGGAGGCACCGAACTCATGGTAACCCAATCTCACCGCTGTCAAGCAGCAGTGCTAAGCTCAATTGAGGTAAATCATTGTTGTTTGATGGTGGCAAATCGTCCCGCCGCGCATGTCTTGCCTCCGTTATTCCGTTCATAGTTCCATGCTTACCATATATATATATATATGAAATGTGATATCATGAATTAATAAATATATATCATGTGGAATTGTATTAAATATTGTTGACGGCTGATTTTGGTCTCAGGGCAATATGAGAATATCACTCCCGAGGTAATCCTCCCTCAATAGTGAATTTGTTTGGTTATGGGGGACCAAAAGCAAACTTAGCAAAAGACAGATAAATACGCCAATCGACAAGGAGATTTAACGTGGTTCGGCGGATCTTGGTCCGACCTACGTCCACGGGCACAAAAAGGATGATACTTTTATTACTCAAACACGCTTCTCAGCTCTCTCTTTTGTTTACAAGTCTCACAATAATGATCTTGATCTCAACTTTTAACTTGTTTTCCTTATGCCCACTCTACCATTCAATTTATAATAGTGTAGAAATCAGATTCATTCTCTACAAGAATTTCCTAGTTGAAACAATTTAGTTTCCCATAAGGATTCCTAGTCAAAACTGTTCCCTTTTCCCATAAGGATTCCTAATCAAAACTACCTTTACTTCATTTATCCTATTAGGATATTAACTCACCTGTTTTCCTCATGAAAATAGGATAACTTGTCATCTTATCCACAAGGATAGAGTGTTATCTTCAGGAGCACGCCTCGCTATATGGTCGGTCTTCATGAGGTCGGTCACAATAGTTTTTTGTACTGAGAGTGCTGCTGTCGACCTGATAATTGCCCGGTCATCCAATCTTTAAGTGGTCGGGTTAACGATCTTAAGTGCTCAGCCCCTGACTCATGTGGTCGGGTCGGTATTAATGATCCGGACCAATAAGGGAATTACCCTTTTACCCATGTCGTGCTGCTTAAATGACATAGTGCCCGGAAACCACCATCAACATCTGTCCCCTAGTTCTCGGTTCCAACGAGAATACAAGTTGGTGCCGGGAACTATAAAAGATGGTGTGCTGATCGCCTTGCTGGTGGTCGCTCCAGAAATCACAGAGAAAAACGCATTGGCTGCAAATCTGGTTATTCCTGCCACCTTCATGTGCTCAGTCAACGAGGATCCCGATATCTACCCGTGGAGAAAATGTTTTGCCCTTATGCTGATGACGATCGACTCGGTGGGACGTAACCTGACCCCGAGCTGAGAAGAACATTTGGCTCTGGGGGAATGTTACCTCCCCAGACCAATAGAGGCCGACTCGGTGGGACGTAACCCGACCCCGAGCTGAAAGAAAGACTTGGCTCTGGGGGAATATTACATCCCCAGTCCAAAGAAGCCGACTCGGTGGGACGTAACCCGATCCCGAGCTGAAAGAAAGACTTGGCTCTGGGGGAATATTACATCCCCAGTCCAAAGAAGCCGACTCGGTGGGACGTAACCCGACCCCGAGCTAAAAGAAAGACTTGGCTCTGGGGGAATGTTACATCCCCAGTCCAAAGAAGCCGACTCGGTGGGACGTAACCCGACCCCGAGCTAAAAGAAAGACTTGGCTCTGGGGGAATATTACATCCCCAGTCCAGAAGCCGACTCGGTGGGACGTAACCCGACCCCGAGCTAAAAGAAAGACTTGGCTCTGGGGGAATATTACATCCCCAGTCCAAAGAAGCCGACTCGGTGGGACGTAACCCGACCCCGAGCTAAAAGAAAGACTTGGCTCTGGGGGAATATTACATCCCCAGTCCAAAGAAGCCGACTCGGTGGGACGTAACCCGACCCCGAGTTGAAAGAAAGACTTGGCTCTGGGGGAATATTCATCCCCAGTCCAAAGAAGCCGACTCGGTGGGACATAACCCGACCCCGAGCTGAAAGAAAGACTTGGCTCTGGGGGAATATTACATCCCCAGTCCAAAGAAGCCGACTCGGTGGGACGTAACCCGACCCCGAGCTGAATAAACCATAAGGCCTCGATGGAATAAAATCCAGATCTGAGCCGATTAACCAAGCGGCCTCGGCGGAACGAAATCCAGCCCCGAGCCAAATAAACAAGTGGCCTCGGCGGAACGAAATCCAGCCCCGAGCCGAATAACCAAGCGGCCTCGGCGGAACGAAAACTAGCCCCGAGCCGAATAAACATTGGTCTCGGCGGTACAAGAGCAGACCCGAGCCGGAAAGAGACATCGGTCTCGGCGGTATAATAGCACACCCGAGCCGGAAGAAACATCGGTCTCGGCGGTACAAGAGCAGACCCGAGCCGGAAGAGAAGAGACATCGGTCTCGGCGGTACAAGAGCAGACCCGAGCCGGAAAGAGAACATCGGTCTCGGCGGTACAAGAGCAGACCCGAGCCGAAAGAGAACATCGGTCTCGGCGGTACAAGAGCAGACCCGAGCCAGAAAGAAACATCGGTCTCGGCGGTACAAGAGCAGACCCGAGCCGGAAAGAAACATCGGTCTCGGCGGTACAAGAGCAGACCCGAGCCGGAAAGAGACATCGGTCTCGGCGGTACAAGAGCAGACCGAGCCGTAAAACAAATATCAAAACCATTGTGTGAGCCATAACAAACAAGCATAATCAAATGTCAGCCTAAGTCAGAAGAGGTTTACTCACATTTTTGGGATCCGTTGTCTTTCTTGCAACTCTACAAGGGTCACTACAAGTAAGGCTCTTCTTAATACATCCTCTCTGCATTTCAGCATTCCACGCATCCGACCGGATGACTTCCGCTATCAACTTTTGTCGACCTCAAAAACAGAATGGTCTATGTACTCACTGAGATAGCCTTCTTTCACCAAGTCTTCCACCTGCTCCCGCAGGTCTCTGCACCCATTCGTGGCATGTCCCCTTACGTTATGGTAGATACAGTAAGCCCTACTATTTCCCTCCTCAATCGGGAACCTTCTCAAATTAGGCTCGGCCAACAGACTTTGTCCTGGATTTCCCGAACTATCTGGGTCATAGGTTTGTTCAGGGGGGTGTATACTGTCCTCCCCGCGACACGGTTGACTTGGACAGATGACTTTATCTCTTGAACATTACTACTCGGAGGTGTCGGTCTGAGTTTCTTCTGCTCCGGGACCGGTCTCCTCAAATTTCTGATCGAATCCCACTGATTGTCTGACCTGAGTATCTTAGCCTTTCGGGTGTCTACTCCCCGGACAATCTTTTTCTCCTCCTCTATTAAGATAAACTTCCTGGCCAACTCCAGGGCAGTGGCATAATCCGATACGTCTTGAATCCTCAGGTGAGTCCACAACTTCCCGACCTTCAGACCTCCCTTGAGACTTTCTAGCGCTTCCGATGACTCGTACGCTCCGACCTCGAGCACCAAATTGTGGTACCTTTCAATAAAATTCCTCAGGGGCTCATCATCCCCCTGCTTCATCAGTCTCAATTCTCCCACCATTTTCTTTGGGACGCATGCCCCTTTGAAGTGCCGAACAAATGACTTCCTGAGTTGCACGAAGCTTCCGATGCTCCCTGGGGCTAGACTTCTGAACCACAGAATGGCAGATCCTCCAAGGTTAGAGGGAAAACTTTACAAACGGCATCCCCTACTACTCCTTGGACCTCCATTAATAGGACAAAACTTTTAATATGGGACTTTGGATCTGAATGGCCTTTGTAGGGCGTCATGGATGGCATGTTGAAACGTCTTGGGAAATTTGCCGACCTTATTTCTTCTGTGAAGGGAGATTCAATCTCGTCGTCCCGAGCATCTGATGTATCAGTTTTGGGGTTTACTCCCCACTTGGCCATTTCTTTTCTTAACCAAGACTTTATACTGCCATCTGTGTCACTATGCCGCCTCCCGCGGCCTCCTTCGCGTCTGTCACCACGGGTGCGGCGTTCCTCATGACTTGAGACTTCCCGTCCAGTTTCACTATCCTTCATGTTTCCCCTTCTGGTATCGCGGGGGCCATCACAGGATGAATCTGGCGACTGTCTCCCCTCTTCTTCTTCCCACGTATCCTCCGTTTGTAAATCTTTTTCTACCACTACGGACCTCAATCCGTAGGGACCCTTCCTCCTCGGTTCATCGTCATCACTCACATCTGCGACCCTTTTTCCTTCCGCTATTTCGCCTCTCTCCGACTGGTTCCGGCTTCAAGTTTCTCATTATTCGTCTCTTCCATCCTCTCCAGTTTGTTCATCATGGATTTCAGAAGGATTGGATTTGATTTTCCTCTATATCTTTCCTCATATTTTCCTCCATTTTCTTCATCCATTCTGCTGTTGAACTCCACGATGACTGGCGATTTCCACCTTCAGCCATTGTCTTACCACGCGAGCTGCTTTTTGTTGTTCCCCACAGACGGCGCCAACTGTTGACGGCTGATTTTGGTCTCAGGGCAATATGAGAATATCACTCCCGAGGTAATCCTCCCTCAATAGTGAATTTGTTTGGTTATGGGGGACCAAAAGCAAACTTAGCAAAAGACAGATAAATACGCCAATCGACAAGGAGATTTAACGTGGTTCGGCGGATCTTGGTCCGACCTACGTCCACGGGAACAAAAAGGATGATACTTTTATTACTCAAACACGCTTCTCAACTCTCTCTTTTGTTTACAAGTCTCACAATAATGATTCTTGATCTCAACTTTTACTTGTTTTCCTTTATGCCCACTCTACCATTCTATTTATAATAGTGTAGAAATCATATTCCTTCTGTACAAGAATTTCCTAGTTGAAACAATTTCGTTTCCCATAAGGATTCCTAGTCAAAACTGTTCCCTTTTCCCATAAGGATTCCTAATCAAAACTACATTTACTTCATTTATCCTATTAGGATATTAACTCACCAGTTTTCCTCATGAAAATAGGATAACTTGTCATCTTATCCACAATGATAGGGTGTTATCTTCAGGAGCACGCCTCGCTATATGGTCGGTCTTCATGAGGTCGGTCACAATAGTTTTTTGTACTGAGAGTGCTGCTGTCGACCTGATAATGCCCGGTCATCCAATCTTTAAGTGGTCGGGTTAACGATCTTAAGTGCTCGGCCCCTGACTCATGTGGTCGGGTCGGTATTAATGATCCGGACCAATAAGGGAATTACCCTTTTACCCCTGTCGTGCTGCTTAAATGACATAGTGCCCGGAAAACACCATCAACAAATATAATTATTTTTTTAAATATAATTATCATTATTTAATTATTTTTACTATTTTTAACACATATAAAAAGATTATTTAGATTACTAAATGAGTTGCGTGATATCATAATATATATATTACAATTTTTCCATTTTGAATCTATGGGTTATCTAAATACGAGAGATTAATCAAATGATCATATGAGATTACTATTAAATCCTTGAGTTGACTTTCTGGTTTTAACAAAACATTAACATATAACAGGAAAAAAAAAACCCGATCACCGACATTTTAGGCTAAAGTTATCTATCAATTCAAATACCCGCAACCAGTTTCTCAGTTGTTAAAAAAATGTTCACACAGGAAAATTTTTGTTGAGCCTCGTCCCGCTGGCGCCTCCTTTGTTGAACCTGTACAAAACAAAATTAAGAGACAACAAGCTCCTCGTTGTTTGTTTTTTCAAAAGCTTGATTCTATAAGTTTAATTTGTCGATTACAAATGGATGGTAAATATTTCTCAAACTCATAGTTAAATAAAAATCGAGATATTAATGGAAGTTCTTCTTAAGATAAATTAGTTGTTCCGTAGGCTCAGCTGCAAGCAAATGTTTATGCCTCTATATATCTTCCACTGTTGCGGGTCAAACATAACTAACCTTGAAAATATCTTATCTTCAACAAACCTGCATGCATGCCAACTAAAACAATATTTCAACAACGTTTTTAAGCATACATAAAGTCAAAAATCATCAACCACACGCTATCAAAATGTGACTATAAATATCCGTAGGCAATTTCATTCTCAAAACACACAACAATTCAGAAAAGCGAACAAAGAAACTAAATTAAAGGCAAAGAGTATGGCATCAGAATGCAGAGGTAACGAACTTATCTTTTGTATTAAAAATACACGCCAATGATATTTTTTATATAGGGCTTCCTCAATTGGTGTAGTCATTGGAGGTTAAATTTGATTTTCATAAAAAGAGTTTGATACTCTTCATTTTAGTTAGGTAAATCAAAATTGTCTCATTACGAAATTCAAAATATATAACAATCACTTTAGTAAAATTTTGGATTGAACAGTGGCAACCCAACTCGCCTATATGTGGCTCCGCCACTGACTTCCTCTAATATCTAACAATTTTTTTTTGCCTGTAGGCAAGAGATCGTGGCCAGAACTCCTTGGAGCTCAAGGAGTGAAGGCAGAAGCTACAATTGAGAGGGAGAATCCTTTTGTGAATGCTGAGATTGTTTTGGAAGGATCCTTTGTCACCGGAGACTTTTTATGCACTAGGGTTCGTGTTTGGGTCAACACCAGAGGCACTGTTACTAGGGTCCCTGCCATCAGTTAGGGTTCCAAGAACACTAGTCAATAAAATTGGTTCTTATTACCAATTATTCTAGTACTATGCAATATTACAATAAAATCTTTATATCGCTGTGCGATAATTAAGATCAATTCCATTGTGTTTGTAGCAAATAATATATATAATCATGCATATTAAAGTTTCATTCTGCTATGCTTTTTGTTTATAATATTTTGTAATGTTATTGAGGAGGAGTGTGTTACTCTTTAGGATTTTTTTTTAATGTAATTTTAAAATTATAAAAATAAACTAATTTTTAATATAAATTCAAAAAATGGATAAAAATGACTTATTTACATCTGCGATGTCAGTGAAACTAACTGTTAATTATTGAAAAATGATAGATCGATATAAGTTGGAAACAATGGAAAACTATTATCATATATTCTTAGCAGTTATATACTTAATATTTTTACACCTTTTATGTGGTTTACAGATTAAGAGGGACTTCATATGTAAAAATGATATTTATACAATACTTTGCGTAATCATGTGTATTTTGAAAAAAAAAATAAAAAAATTATTCGTTTTTATCATTTGTATTTTTCTAAATACATATAATTGTACACAATATTGTGAACATATTTTTGTTGTTTAATAATGACCTACCAAAAGTTGAAAGTTTCAATGGGGAAAATGATTAATATCAATTAACTATTTTTTTACCCTTATGTTTGAAAACACATTAAAATTCCCTTGCCCTTAAAAAAATTATGTTAAACTTTTAATTTTCTTTTTTATTTTTTATCTTATTATTTTATCCCTAATATGCTAAAATCCACTACAGGGTAATAAAAAAAAATTAGGGATAAAATTATTTTTTGAAGATAATAAAAATGAGTAAAGTTTAAATTAATTTTTTCTTAACTCCCACCTCTTAAGATTAGAACTTGATGATCAGGTGGCCAATCAAATAAAATTATTTAAAAACCATTTCATCAAACTCCTTGAGTTATAACTCAAATGCATATATGTGATTTATAGCTTTTGTCTCATTGATCTGTCTCATCGAGAAGATGCATGTAGTGTCTCGTAGCTCATGGAATTATCTTTCAAAGAACAAGGCCGGCCAAGCCTTGTTCAACTCTTTTCTGTGAGAAAAATTGTAAGCAAAAGATTGGGCGGATGAATAGACTAATGAGATGGTTGGTTTCTTTTGTTTGTTATAAATTGAAGAGAAGTTTCTTTGCCTATTAGTTTTTGGGTTATTTTTGTGGTGAATTAGCCAACTCCGTGGTCAGCACTACTTTATCTAATTTGTATTTTTGATTGGCAAAAGACGTTTTGATAAGCATTAAGTTATGATACTATGAATACTTCTCAAGAATTATCATAATGAGCGAGCCAAAAATTAAGACCATAATCATGTGTGTGTATATATATATACACGAAAAGATATTAAGATGTCATTGTCATTATAACATGTAATATATGACAAGTATCGTGGCCATAATAAAAAGTATCCAATATTACAAATATGGTGTAATTCGTGAAATATATGTGATTGATACAGGCAAAACCAGCATCAGTTGCGCACTGAATTTAAAAAAGCTATAACTTTTGATTTAGAAGGAGTTATGAGACTCATAATATATAAATTTATATGTACTCGATGAGATCTAGTCAATTGTACGCACTGGCACCGATAAGTGCGGTTTATATCCACTTATTCCGACATCCTTAGCCTATTATTTTATTATATTTCGAGTCATTTAATGTCATTTATAGTTTATTTTATGTCTTGTTTGTAGGAAGCATTAGAACATCAAGAATGGAGCAAATACGCGTGTTTCGGGACCTATTGGGAGCATTGGAATCAAGAATAGGCAAAATCAGCATCAACTGCGCACTGAATTTAAAAATGCTATAACTTTTGATCTAGAAAGAGTTACGAGACTCATAATATATCTATTTACATGTATTCGATGAGATCTAGTCAATTGTACACACTGGCACCGCGGCGCCCTGGGCAGAACCAATCCCATACAATTTCCAGAGAGATGGGCACCGTGGCGCCCAAAGACCGGCACCCCGGCGCCCCGTAGCTTCCCAAAAGCCCAATTTTAGGGTTTTAACAATAATAGGGACCTCAAGGCTTTATGATAAATAGATTAGTTCATCCAAACTCAAGAGAGGAGGCTAATACACAGCACAAAATATAAAACACTCAATTTTAGAGAGATCCAAGGAGGATGATTGAAGAGCGACAAGAGAAGACGAAGGCGGTGACGTCCGAAGAGGAAGAGATTCAATTCGGGTTTTATCTTATTGTTTCTTTCTTAGAACTCTAATGATTTCCATTAGATTCATGACCTTATTTTCATTGTTTTTATCTTTAGTCATGAACTACTCCTTAATTCTAGAGGAGGATGATGTAATTGATGCTTGAACCTTGTATTGTTTGCTAATTTTGTTATGAAGTTTTATTGAGTTATTTATATTCTTTTGAGTTTAATGCTTCTTGGTTGCTAACCACAATTAAGATGATGAATGTTTAAAATCTATCACTCGAGAGAGAGGATTTTGAATAGATCTATAGAATATAACCTAGGAGTTTTATAGAGTTCGAGTGAATATATAAGTTCCTTTGAAGTCGTTAACATAGAATCACAAAGCGTAACGAGTTGTTAACTACTAGATTTTTATAGAGATATCGAAGTCTGTAGTTGATGATATTTTCACTAATACTCGAGAGAGGGAGTAGATATTTTCGGAATCTTAACTTATAAACAATACTACTGAACAAGTTAATTGGCATGATAACTACAAATGGGATAGTTAGGTGAAATCGGACTCTAGAATGTCTATCGTATTAGTTCCTCTTATCCAATATATTTATACATAATATTTATTTAATTAAATCTTTGTTAATTTTCGTCTAAATAAATTTAGGATTATCAATTGTAGTACTTAGTGCGAGTTTAACATAATTCATGTGGGTTCGACACTCTTCACTCATATTTATACTAAAACTTGACACCGTACACTTGCGGTACGATATAAAATATCACAACAGTATGTATAAACGATAAGATATTAAGATAGTCCTCAAGGACGTGACTTGGTGGTGTAGGATTCAGGATCTCACCTTGAGGTTTTTGGTTCGAATCCAGGGAGTGCGTTTCTTGTAAGAGCCTGAGACAATCGGGGATTTTACCTACTCCGCTTAAGCCCGGAAGAGGTAGTTTAGTGGCAGGGTTTCCAACGATTCAAAAAAATATCATTGTCATTATAACATGTAAATATGACAAGTATCTTGGCCATAATAAAAAGTATCCAATAATACAAATATGGTGTAATTCCTGAAATATATGTGATTGATTAAGTTCGTTATTTATCATTTCAAGCATTGTATAAATTGGTATTTATGATACAACTGTGAGTGAATGTTTATCCTCTATTTACCATCTTAAAATTTTTTTGTAATATTAGAGTCAAATTTATGTATGAATGGACCCATTTTCTTACCATGTGAGAGATACCAATCAAAAAGCCGGCTTGCACAGAGTGTGTAAAGAAAAGAATCTCACCTTGTTTGTGAATTAATCTTGATTAGCGTACAAGGCTTGTTAGTTTTTAGGTTAAATAAGGTTTATGTGTTGGTAATAATTAGTAATAAAGGTGAGATTTTCTATCCCACATAGAAAGGGCCTTGAGAATAAAATATGTTTATAAGGCTTCTCACACCTAATTGCTTAAATTGGAATTGGAAGGTTATGTAGGGAAATACAAATATTTGATATACTTTATTTAAAGTCAAAGATGGGCACATAAAATTCTTGATTTTATTTTTGACATTTTTTTGGTTTAAATTAAAAATTATTCAAGCCAATAATTTTGTTTTAAACCAAGAGTTGTGACTTTAGTGATCTATATATACATATTTCATTTTCTGAATAAATACAACTTCGTATACTCTTTCTATTCTAAAAAAAAAAACTTATTCTTTACATGTTCCTGTGAGAGTTTCTAGATTTTACCGTCTGGAAATTCCGTGTGACTTTTTATGCCCTTAAGAAATTACCATTAGTTTAGCAGCAAAATAGTTGAGACATAATTCCTTTAAAGACAGTAAATACACATTCAAACTCTTTTTTTTTTTTTCCTAACATTATGAGCTTATATATTTTTAATTGTCCCTAAAAGACAGTACTTACATTAGAATTAAGATAGCAATAATAATAATAAAGATCCCTAAAAGACAGAACTCACATTGGAATTAAGATGACAATAATAAAAATAAAGATCAACTTGTCTCTTTGAAATGGTAAAACCACCAAGGCCGTCTATATTTGGTTTTTATTTTATACTATAAAACACGCTCTTATAACATGTATATATGACAAGTATCTTGGCCATAATAAAAAGTATCCAATAATACAAATATGGTGTAATTCCTGAAATATATGGGATTGATTAATTTCGTTATATATCGTTTCAAGCATTGTATAAATTGGTATTTATGCCACAACTATGAGTGAATGTTTATCCTCTATTTACCATCTTAACAAGTTTTTGTAATATTAGAGTCAAATTAATGTATGAATGGACCCATTTTCTTACCATGTGAGAGGTTCCAATCAAAAAGCCGGCTTGCACAGAGTGTGTAAATTAAGAAAATAATCTCACCTTGTATGTGAATTAATCTTGATTAGCATACAAGGCCGCTTAAACAATCATTAAGTTAGTTTTTGGGTTAAATAAGGCTTATGTGTTGGTAATAGTTAGTGATAAATGTGAGACTTCCTATCCCACATAAAAAGGGCATTGAGAGTGGAATGTGTTTATAAGGCTTCTCACACCTAATAGGTTGAATTAGAGTTGAAAGGGAGGGAAATACAAATATTTAATATATGTTATTTAAAGTCAAATATGAGCACTTGGGGTTAGAATTTAAAATTCCGAAATTAATTTAGATAATTTAATTAATTTTGAATTTTATTTTTTGATAGTTTTTTTTGTTTAAATTAAAAACTGTTTCAAGCCAATAATTGTGACACACAAACGTATATTAATACAACTTCATATACTCTTTATATTCTAAAAAAAACGTATTCTTTACAAGTTTTTAGACGAGTTTCTAGATTTTGCTGTCTGTAAATTCTGTGTGCCTTTGTATATCCTTGAGGAATTATCATTAATCCAACAACAACGTAATGAGAGCATATTTCCTTTCAAATTCTTCTTCTTCTACTTTTTTCCCTAACATTATGAGCTTATATATTTTTATTGTCCCTAAAAGACAGTACTTACATTAGAATTAAGATAGCGATAATAATAATAAAGATCCCTAAAAGACAGAACTCACATTGGAATTAAGATGACAATAATAAAAATAAAGATCAACTTGTCTCTTTGAAATGGTAAAACCACCAAGGCCGTCTATATTTTGTTTTTATTTTATGCTATAAATACGCTCTTACTTAGCTCTCTACTTTATAACTCAAAACCCAAAAGAAAGAAGAAATCAAAGCAGCTACTGAAGATGTCAAGAAGTTGTCCATCTGGTGAGTTTTATAAATCCTTAACAAATTAATATCTTTACTAAGTAAGCTTGAGTTGAGTATATAATTATTGTTTGTCGCATTTACATTTACAGGCAAGTTTTCATGGCCAGAGCTATTGGGTATGAATGGGGAGGCAGCAGCAAATATTATAATGGCAGAAAATCAAAATGTGAAGGCCAAAACTGTTGCTGAAGACTCATCTGTAACTGGTGATTTTCGCTGTGACAGGGTCCGAGTCTTTGTTAACGATCAGGGCATTGTCATTCGGGTCCCTAGAATTGGTTAAGTAATTAATTAGTTACCAAATCAAGGCTTTCAAATTTCAGTGTTGCTGTTAATTAAAATGCATTTTAGATTTTATTTACTTCTACAATCATTCTATCGTGTGTTTTGATTCTCATGTACCATTATGGTTAGCTGGGAAGCGAAGTTATCAATGAAATGATTCCATGGTGTAAAATCGTAATTAAATTTTCATTTTAGGTTGCTCATCGACTCATTCCACCATTACAAGCGAAAATTTAAATTCATTAAAGGAATCTCACCAATTAAGTCTTGGTGAGATTTACTCATTTTGATTCTCATGTACCAATATGGTTACTGGGAAGTGAAGTCTTCGACGCGCAAAAGCAAGACAATACAAAAAGATATCGAAACACATGATGGTGAAGAGCGAAGAATGTGAAGGCCTGCATACATTGACGATTTTATATGAAATCTTAGCTTAGGGCTCTTATTGTAATGTAATTTGAATATTCAAGTGCCTAAGCTCATAGGAAACATGCACATTCACTTAGATGCATTAGGTCATGTAAAAAATGCATTAAAACCTTCATACTTGTATTTTTGGAACAGAGACCGGCATACCGGTCCCTTACCGGTGTCCATACCGGTCCCTTACCGGTGTCCATACCGGTGAGATGCCGAGTTTTGCATGCTCACTAGAACCGGCAAGGACCTTACCGGTCCCATACCGATCACCATACCTGTGAACCTATGGAATGCATGGATACTGGAACCGGCACACACCAAATCGATCTCCATACCGGTCTCATACCGGTGAGCCTAAGGGCTAGTTCTTTTGTTGGAACCGGCATGACCTAAACCGGTCATCATACCGGTGACCATACCGGTCAAGCTCTTAATATTGCACACACACTGGAACCGGCATGACCCAAACCGGTCATCATACTGCTGTCCTTACCGGTAAGCATACCGATCTAACGGCTAGTTCTTCAAACGGTAATAAATCCGTTGGAGACCGGCATACCGGTGTCAGAGACCGGCATACCGATCTCAGAAAGAGCTGTTGGGGCTTGCTTTCATTTTTCTATAAATTGAAGTCTCAATTCATTTTTGCCACACATGAGACATAATACACAACCTTCATATCATCTCATAGAGCAAAAACAAGAGTGTTTATAAACCTTCATAATCATATACACTCATACATCAAGCTCACACACACTACACCTTCATATACATTTGTAGTGAACTTAGATCACTTGGGTAACCAACTCACACAATCTTCTTTATCATTGTGAGTGCCCAAATGTGTTTTATAATTTCTTATACAAAACACTTGCGGTTTGTGAAATCCTATTGTTTGGGTAATTGTAAAGGTTTTCGAGTGAGCCTACATAGAAAACTCAAAGTGTAAAGGTTCGAAGTGCACCTTGTGTAAAACTCTTGGTTGCGAGTTAGCCACGGAAACTCGTTATTAGTGAAAAGCTTCAAGCGCGGCTTGGGGGAGTAGACGTAGGCATTGTTGGCCGAACCACTATAAATCTCGGTGTCGTTTTCTCTATCCTTATACTTTTTACATATTGCAAGTTTAATTCATTATATGTTTATATACTAGAAACTTGCATATTGGTTGTTTATTGCAATAGAGAAAATTGACCTTAAGCATTAATTGGTAAAAGAGCTTAAAATCAGCAAAGATTTTTATTTCCACATTATTTAGCCGTAACCCAATTCACCCCCCTCCCATCTTGGGTATAGTATTTGTTTGTCGCTATTGCTTGTAGGTAATTTCAGTTGGTATCAGAGCGAGGTATTCTCATCAAAGACTTAATCATCCGAGAATAGATCATGGCATCTACAAGTAACTCATCAAATCTTGCCGAAGGATTTTCAACAACTAGACCTCCATTTTACACCAGAACCGATTACAACTATTGGAAAATGAGGATGTTGAACTACCTTCTAGCGGTTGATCCGCAATCCTACTTAGAAATCATACGAGGGTAAAAATCTTCGGTAAATTCTAATGCACTTAAATTTTTGTACGAAGCATTAGATAAAAGCATAATTGATAGGATTTCCAAATGTACAAATGCATATGAATTATGGAATTCCTTAGAATTACTAAATGAGGGAAATAATGAATTAAATGAATGCAATATTGATTCTAACTCATCAAATGATGAAATTTGTAATTTGGCTTGCATGGATATATAAAATCTTATAGGAGAATCGGAAAAAGAAATTATTATTGTATATGAAAATGAAATTTCCGATTGTGATGAAATGCTTGACATGTTGAATGACTTGCATGATAAATATGATGTTCTTAGAAATAAATGTAATTTGATTAAGGAATAACATACATCACTTCAACATGAACATGCATCATGTATGGATAAAATTCGTACTTTGAAAAATGATAATATTTGCTTAAAGGCCAAGTATGAAGATAATATGTTGATTGAACAAAATGAGCATGCATCCCCTGTTAAACAAATTCATGAAAATATGTGTTTAAATGTAGAGCATGAACATTGTGTAGAGAACATACAAAATAAAGCATCTACCTCTAAATCATCATGTGTTTGTGAATCGTTGAAAATTAAAAATGATGATTTGAATAAGAAAGTATATGACTTGAAATGCATTGTGAACAAGTTCAGTCAAGGTGAAAAGAATTTTAAAATACTACTTGGTTCATAAAGATGTGTTTTTGGAAAGTGTGGATTAGGATACAAGCCTCACATGAATGGAAAATATTTAAACAATTATTTTGTGAAGACATTCAAATCATATACACATTCATCTCATATATATGCATATAGAGTATTTAAATCAAATGTTAAATGTCATGCATGTAATATGATAGGTCACAAAAGTTATGATTGTTGGACTAAAAAGAAAAATGTGACTGTTATTTGGGTTCCGAAAGGAACTAATGTTAATCCCCATGGACCCAAGAAAGTTTGGGTACCAAAATACACTTGATAATCTTATAGGGGGCTTTGGGAAGGATCTTTAAAGAGAATTGCAAATTGATCCCAAAGGCTCAAAGAAATGAGGAACCGCAACGATAATAGGTAAACTCCGTATTCACGGAAACATTGGTACCGTTTCCTCTAAATTATGTGTGTGTGCTAATTTCAAATTGGTTAATATATTTTGAAGCATACAAATGATTAGGCAATATATTCAAACTTCTATTGGTATCAATTGCTCATTTGATATCATTAAATGTCTTAATCATACATTTAAACCTCATTTTGTATCAATAAGTATCACATTGAATTTATTGAGTTAAATGACATATGTGTGATCACTTGATTGATTTGCATTGAATATGTCTTTGTCATTTAACATATTTTGAATGAAAATGAAATGCATATATGTTGATATAAATTTTAAGTTGATATCATGAAATACATGTACATCAACATAATTTCCCATTGGTATAATGAAAAACATGAATATTTGATTAATTGATATCATAATTATGGGAAGAAATCATTGAAATGCATTAATCATTGTTCAAATTGATAATCATGGTACAAATTTTTTAGAATTACATTATGCATGATTTCTACATCTTATGGCAAAAAGAGGGAAATGTCAAATGTGCATATATTTTTAAATTTTGGTATCATTATTTAATACACATATTTAATTGGTATCTCATTTAAATTTAATTTTTTGCTTCTCCACTTTTTGATAATGTCAAAGGGGGAGAAATCATTAGAAATGAGATTAAAACTTGTTTACCCTCACCCTTAGATTAAGGGTGAGTAATTGTACTAATGAGTTTTTCTAAGTCTTATAGAGCTATTTTGAAGACAATCACACATTGAGGGGGAGCTTATATTGATGGGGAGAAAAATCGTCAACATTTGGACTCCTAGAAGCTCACAAGTTTTAAGGGGTTGCCATCATCAAAAAGTGGGAGATTGTTAGCGAAACAATCGCATAATGGATTTTGATGATGTAACGAAAGTGAAGTCTTCGACGATCAAAAGCGAGACAATACAAAAATATGTTGAAACACACGATGGTGAAGAGCGAAGAATGTGAAGACTTGCATACATTGATGATTTTATATGAAGTCTAAGCGTAGAGCTCTTATTGTAATGTGATTTGAATATTCAAGTGCCTAAACTCATAGGAAACATGCACATTCACTTAGATGCATTAGGTTCATGTACAAAATGCATTAAAACCTTCATACTTGCATTTTTGGAACAAACACCGGCATATCGGTCCCTTACCGGTGTCCATATCGGTGAGATGTTGAGTTTTGCATGCTCACTGGAACCGGCACGGACCTTACCGGTCCCATACCGGTCACCATACCGGTGAACCTATGGAATGCATGGCTACTGGAACCGGCACACACGAAATCGGTCTCCATACAGGTCCCATACCGGTGAGCCTAACGGCTAGTTCCTTTGTTGGAATCGGCATGACCTAAATCGGTCATCATACCGGTGACCATACCGGTCAAGCTCTTCATATTGCACACACACTGGAATCGGTATGACCCAAACCGGTCATCATACCACTGTCCTTACCGGTAAGCATACCGGTCTAACGACTAGTTCTTCAAACGGTAATAAATCTGTTGGAGACCGGCATACCGGTGTCAGAGACCGACATACCGGTGTCAGAGACCGGCTTACAGATCTCAGAAAGAGCTGTTGGGGCTTGTTTTCATTTTTCTATAATTGAAGTCCTAATTCATTTTTTCCACACATGAGACATAATACACAACCTTCATATCATCTCATAGAGCAAAAACAAGAGTGTTTATAATCCTTCATAATCATATACACTCATACATCAAGCTCACACACACTACACCTTCATATACATTTGTAGTGAGCTTAGATCACTTGGGTAACCAACTCACACAATCTTCTTTATCATTATGAGTGCCCAAGTGTGTTTTACAATTTGTTATACAAAACACTTGCGGTTTGTGAAATCCCATTGTTTGGGTAATTGTAAAGGTTTTCGAGTGAGCCTACGTAGAAAACTCAAAGTGTAAAGGTTCGGAGTGCACCTTGTGTAAAACTCTTGGTTGCGAGTGAGCCACAGAAACTCTTTATTAGTGAAAAGCTTCAAGCGCGGCTTGGGGGAGTGGACGTAGGCATTGTTGGCCGAACCACTATAAATCTCGATGTCATTTTCTCTATCATTATACTATTTACATATTGCAAGTTTAATTCATTTTATGTTTATATACTAGAAACTTGCATATAGGTTGTTTATTACAATAGAGAAAATTGTCCTTAAGCATTAATTGGTAAAAGAGCTTAAAATCGGTAAAGATTTTTATTTCTGCATTATTTAGCTGTAACCCAATTCACCCCCTCTTGGGTATAATATTTGTTTATCGCTATTGCTTGTAGGTAATTTCAATATAAAATCATCTTCTTACCCACCCTTAACGTATCAGACTATCGGGCCCTTTGGGTCTCATCCTCTTAGAATTTTTATAAGAGGTGGGCACGATTTGGTCTAGTTCGGTGTAATTATAAAAAAAATATTATAATTACCATTATTCGGTTTTTCTTTTAAAAAATAACCATTCTACAGTTTTTCTTAAAATATATATATAATTACTATTAATTGTCCGTTCGGTTCGGTATAATTCAAATTTTTTTATTTTTAAACATTAATAATAAAAAATTAATAACTTTGACTGAATGTGACATTTATTTAATTTTTTTGCATTAGAACTCTTCTAATTCTTATAACTATACCGATAAAAAATTTCATTAGCTACAATCATTATTTAAAATGTAGGAAAATAAAATGAATCATAATCAAAGAAAAAAATTATAAATATTTCATGAAATTATTTATAATAAACACTGAATAAATTAAATAATATATAAAATAACAACATAACAAGATTAGACTTTAAGAAATTCAATTAATTAAATTATTCAATTAATTCGGTTCGATTTGATTCGATTTTTCTAGTTAAAAAATAATTCTAATTCGGTTTGGTTTGGTTTTTTTTTTTTTTTAAAAAAAATTATCTGTTAAAAAATTTATCATTTTGATTCAATTTTATATTTTTCAGTTTCAATTATTTTTTATCGACCCTTAATTTT
>SKCR01048789.1:0-40227 GCA_019454045.1 Zanthoxylum bungeanum | reverse complement strand
TTAGGAACTACCATTTGGGCATGTACTTAAATTAGGAAACTGTTATAATGTACCTAGTTTGACTAGAAACATTATCTCTATATCTAGTATAACTCGTTGCGGGTATACCTTTATATTCTAGAACACTAAGTGTTTTGTTTTCTCATATATTTAAGTATTGGATACTTATGCAAGTGTGATAAGAGGTTGTGTTTACCTATGGTACGGGAAGAGCTTCGCTCTGGATAGACCCATCGGAATCCCATTGGTAGTATGACTATATGTCTATGGGAGTCCGAATCAGGGTAGGTGTATTTGGTCTTAACCTGAGACTTGCATCGCTAATACTTGCGACAATCAGTATATTTGGTTTTGGTCGTTCGAGGCTTTAACAGGTTCTGTGTATGCCTCTTCTAGGTATATTGAGAATCGTAGTGTATTGGGTGTGATGTCAAGATGGAAGTATCACTTCAGTCATATGGAGATGATGATCAAGCAAGATACGAAATTAGTACTCTTTTGTACTGCAGTCATCAAGATAATATGACTAGGTCATGATTATCCGATTATAGAGACTAGTTACCGGAGATCCGACATATGTTTCGTACGGGGCAGACACAATTACAGCCCCAGGCCTAGCATGTGACATCTGATATTGGATCGTAATACGCAATACTACGTATACTATGCCTGACATAGATTACATATTCCTTAAAAGAATATTACTGGAGAATTGGGTAGGCACGGTGCTTTGCTAGAAGCCAACCATGTCTCGTAAATCGGTAAAAATATGGTACGAGGTACGCACGTATTCGGATAGTCCGATAACCGGATTTATTGCCAACATATCCAGAGATCTCATGGGTTGCTTCCCGAAGATTCATCGATGACGTATTACTCGAACATAATTAATCTAGGATTAATTAGAAGAGAGAGAAAATTAATCTGGGATTAATTACAGCGAAATTTATCTGGGATAAAATTCAATTAATAGAGAGAACAATTAATTCGGAATTAATCGATTAAATAATATATTTGATATATTAAATGAAATTAGATTTCATGACGGAATTAAAATTGGATTTTAATTCGGGCGAACGAATTAATTTAGAATTAATTCGCAAGCGACTTTAATAGTAATTTTACTAGACATAATTATTTAATTAAATTTGATTTAATTAAGTCGCAATGGAAAATTCATTAATTCGGAATTAACGAACCCGAGCCCGGAATGTGTTTGCGGGCCCACTCGGATTTTGAATTCAAATGGCGCCCATGCAAATCACATCACTTGTCAGTTTACTCACTTTTTGGTGATGGAATTTGGTGAGTTGGTGATGACTTACCAAACACTCAACTTTGAAAAGGTGATGGACGTTTTACCAAATCTTGATTTGGTATATGGTTTTGATTTTTGGAAAATCATTACACATTTCACTCATTTTTCTTTTCTCTCATCTCCATGCCTTGGGCGTGAAATTCATCATCTTCATCTCTTCTCTTGGCTTGGCCGAGAGTCACACAAAGGAAATGGGAATTTTTGTTGCAAAAATTCTCCTTTGCTAGCACATTAAAGGAGTCATACAAAGGTGTTAGGGACACTAATCCATGAGTTTGGAATTCAAGGACAAGCTTGGAAGCTTAACATACATCAAAGGAGAAGCTTGGAGAAACTTCCATGTAGGCAAATTTTTTGTTATCTCCACATCCTTAGCCGATCAAAGTGAGTAATTTCCGCTACTTTACTTTGCGTATTCACATGTTTTATGCTTAATTGATCATAGGTTGTTCTTAGAGAACCCAACAACAAATTGCAGGGTGAGAACTTCTCCCTCAAGTACAGGGCAAGAACTTCTCCCTCAGGTTTGCCACACTCTCAGCATCTCAGCATCGGCCTTCACTAAATCGGCCAAGCCTCAGCATCTCAGCATCGGGCTTCACTAAATCGGCCAAGCCTCAGTATCTCAGTATCGGCCTTCAATAGATCGGCCAAGCCTCGGCATCTCAGCATCGGCCTTCACTAGATCGGCCAAATACATGTGTCAACATAACTCATCTCCCGGAAGCATCGTCCAGGCTATCACCATTATTATTGCGCATGATATAAGAAAAGCAGAGTTGATGTGACAAAACCATCAGACTGCAGGTTATTTTCGACAAAGTCAGGCCTAGGGCAGAGAACCCGTCAATCGGTCAGGTAGCACATGGAAAGCATTGCAAATGAGAACATTGTCATGTCTTGAGAGTATATAAAAAGATGAGGGTTAAACAGTATGCGACGAAAATAGCTTATAGGAAAATAACAAATGTTGTAACCTCTTACAACCACCCGGCCAAGGGCCAGTCCTACTCACATCATCTCAGCTTGGTCTTTCATAACCAAGCAAATGCCTTACTGAACGGATGAAAGGGGAAAGAACAGAAGGAGCAGAACAGAGTCGAAAAAAAGAAATGATCTACATGGACCAGGGGCTATCGGAAATAAAAGCTTTTCTTTAATGTGTTGTGAAATGGAATGTAAAAAAAGTTAGCTAACGGCCATCCACACAGTGTGAGGTGTGAAATGGAATGTAATGTTGTGGATGGGCTACATCCGTTAGCAACAGCTGGCCAGGGTCCTTTGTGTGGAAGGTACTGCATCCCCTGGTTGTGGATGGGTTACGTTTGTTGACAACGGCTGACCGAGTTCCTCTGTGTGGAGGGTACTGCACTCCCCGGTTTCGCAGATTACCTGTCATGAAGGATCGGCCGGGTAGCTAGCTAGTCGAGGGCGAGAAAGAATGCCCATCAGACCAGCCCTCAATTAGTGTAGTGGCCTCCTCTGAACGAGAAGAAAGAACCGGGATGGAAGGCCGAGAAATTCACCTCGATTTTCACTTCTAATTCAATCTAGTTGAATTTGGGGGACAATTGTTGACAAAAGAAGAAATGTCACCCTAGAGCGAAATCACCCTAGAACGAAGGAGAAGGGAGACGAAGGCAAGAAGGGAGACGAAGGCAAGAAGGGCGACGAAGAGAAGAGCGACAAAGAACTCAGGACGACGAAGCAGCGATTAAAACGAGAACACGTGATGCAGTTGATCCCACGATTACAGCAGTTAAGCAGTTTTTCCCTCCACGATCTAGTTGAGACGCATAGCTCAACGGTTGAAGACATGATCCAGCAGTTGCAGGGAGTTACTGGAACTGCCCAACTGGTTTACAAGCTTCACTATAAAATCTCATTCGTACAAAGAGGAAAAACCCCGATCAAATGAAGACTCAAACAAGCATATTTTTTATTTCTTAGTTTCATAACTCTTAGGATTGTAATTTGTGTGCTTGCGCCCCTTGGAGGCTTATTCACTTAATCAAACACCCCTTGCTGGGACTTTGTCTCAGGAGGTTTGAACCTTACACATTTCTCTTTCTCCGCGCGTAGAAAATTGCGTAAACACTCTCTTAACTGCTGCTCATCTTTTGAATAAGATTCCTTCCAAGGTTGTTCCTATAACTCCATATGAGATATGGACTGATAGGAGACTAAATCTTAATTATGTTAAGGTTTTGGGTTGTCCTACCTATGTTAGGATTCCACAACAAAACAAGCTTTTACCTCGTGGGCAGAAGTTTAGGTTTGTTGGATATCCTTCAAATTCGAAAGGATATTTGTTCTATGATATTGAGTAACGAAATGTGTTCGTAGCTCGCTTCGTAAAATTTCTAGAAATAGAATTTTTATCTGAAGGAGGTAATCATAAAAGAGTTAAACTTGATGAAGTACAACCTGGTACCAACGAACCTATGGAGGAACCTGAAATTCAAGTAGATGAAGAACCTTTTTCACACACACTCCGTAGGTCCGAAAGGGTATCAAGACCTCTTGAACGCTTGTATTTGATACAAAAAAAAAGTGTCTTGATGCTCTCTTAGTTGAAGAGACTGATCCTTATACCTATAGAGAAGTGATATTGGACATCGACTCCGTAAAATGGCAAGAGGCCATGAAATCAGAGTTAGACTCTATGCATCAGAATTAAGTTTGGGATTTGGTTCCGCTTCCTAAAGGAATTGTTCATATTGGTTGTAAATGGTTTTACCAGAGGAAGCGAGGGCCTGATGGAAATGTTGAAACTCTTAAGGCCCGATCGGTAGCTAGAGGTTACTTGCAGTGACCTGGAGTCGACTACGATGAAACTTTTTCGCCAGTTGTGATGTTAAAGTCTATTAGGATTTTATTGTCTATTGCTGCTTCCCATGATTACGAGATTTGGAAAATGAATGTCAAAATGACTTTTCTGAAAGAATTTCTTGATAAAGAAATCTATATGGAATAACATGAGGGTTTTGTATCCAGCGAGAACTCGGGCATGGTGTGTAAGCTTAAAAAGTCCATTTATGGACTTAAACAAGCTTCATGGAATTGGAATCTATGATTCGATGAGATAATCAGATTGTCTGGTTTTCTTAAGAATTCGCAAGAATCCTGTGTGTATAAGAAAGTCAGTGGGAGTATGGTGGTATTTTTAGTTCTCTATGTTGATGACATCCTGATCATTGGGAATGATATCAAGATGATGCAAGGCTTCAAAGCTTACCTCTGTAAGAATTTCTCCATGAAAGACCTGGGAGAGCCTCTTATATCTTAGGGATAAAGCTCTATAGAGATAGAGAAGAGAGGCTTATTGGGTTATCCCAGTGATTGTACATAGATAAGATCTTGGAATGGTATAATTTTGGTAACTGTAAGACAGTAAGTATACCGTTCAGACATGGCATTCATCTTTCGAAGAAAATGTGTTCGCAAACAGAAGATGAGAAGATTAGAATATCTAATCAATCTTATGCTTCGTGTTTGGGTAGCATCATGTATGCCATGTTATGTACTATGCATGATATTAGCCATGTGGTTAGTGTAACCAGTAGATATCAGTCACATCCAGGTAATGACCATTGGATGGCCATCAAACATATCCTGAAGTATCTTAAAGATACTAAGGATAAGTTTCTGATTTATGGAGGAAATGAACTGCAGGTTAATGGGTATACAGATTCAGATTTCCAATCCGATATTGATGATAGAAAGTCTTATCAGGATTCATATTTACCCTTAACGGAGGTGCAATGAGTTGGAAAAGTTCCAAACAAGGGTCAACGGCTGATTCCACCACAGAGGCTGAATATATTGCGGCTTTGAAAGCTGGAAAAGAGGTTGTTTGGGATAGACACTTTATCATAGAATTGAGAGTTGTCCCAAGCATCGAGAATACAATTTCATTGTACTGAGATAATAATGGAGCCATTGCGCAAGCAAAGGAACCGAGGGCACATCATAAATCGAAGCATGTGGAACGAAAGTATCACATTATTCAAGAGATTGTATCACAAGGGTACATTGTCGTGTGCAAAGTGCCGAGTGAAGATAATGTAGAAGATCCACTTACCAAGGCCATTCCTCCCAAGTTATTTTATAAACATGTGGAGTCGATAGGTATGAGGTACAATCGATATTGGCACTAGAGTAAGTGGGACATTTTGTTAGGGTTGGTGCTCTGAGCACCAATTTTTTTTGTATTTCCTTGTAAATACTTGTATAAATATTTTATTATGAATAAAATAAACAGTTTCTATGATATGAATTTTTTTATTATATGGTAAAGACGTAAATGACCTTAGAATGATTGGTTATGATACTATTGCAAAAGCGTCGCAACTGACATTGAGTTGTATTATAACAGCATCATTCTTGAACAGTTCCTGGTCAAGGTTTACATTACTTGGTCAGTTAAGTAAATCCGCTGAGACTGGTACATGTCGTATACTGAAATCTTGGATTCTAATGATTTCTCAATGAACAATGAGTCTTGGAGACTCGTATAGACATATACGTGTTTATATCGGATAAACACTGACTGACTCACAGAAGATTCTTGAGATAACATCGTGGATGTATGAGGTATCCTCCATACTTTGATGGCAGTCACGTCACAGATCTATTTAGATCAGACCTCCGCCTGTTTGTTGAGTGTGGACTGATCTTCGGGATATCTTGTGTGTATCAAGATAATCATCTGTCAGTTCTGTGTACAGATCATATGTATCCATTATGGAATTAGCAATCTGTTAAATTCATGGGCCCGTGGTACACTGTCAAAGTGAGTTCTAAGTGTTATTAAGAGATTGCTAATAGACATGTCGACAAAATTATACCTATAGAGATTTTGACGTTTATATCTATATCTATGGGATAATCTGGATATCTGTGACAGAAGGATTATACGTTTGTGATGACCTAGACCTGTTGTTGGACAATTATGACCCATAGCATCACTATTTGTACAGATCATGGTATTGTTGTACAAATTAACTATGTGACAAAGGAGATTGCACTCTTATCATTTGTGATTAGATCACCTAGATGTATAAATGATGAGAGGTCCCTGTGATTTGTTCTTGGAAGGAGAATGATATGAGACAGTATCAGTCCACGAAGGATAAATCATTAAATATCCCTAGTCAGAGTATTATCGAGATTGGAAATCGATAAATACGTAAAAGACTAGTATTACACTTGTGCACGTTGTGAGGGCACAACATCATAGTTCTCATATATTTGAGTATAGGATACTCATGCAAGTGTAATAGGAGGTTGTGTTTTACCGATGGTACGGGAAACAGCTTCGCTCTGGATAGACCCCTGCGGAATCCCATTGGTAGTATGAATATGTGTCTATGGGAGTCTGCAATCAGGGTAAGTGTATTTGGTCTTAACCTGAGACTTGCACCGCTAATACTTGCGACAATCAATATACTTTGGTTGAGGTCATCCAGGGCTTTAACAGATTATGTGTACGCCAATGCTAGGTATATTGAGAATCGTAGTGTGTTGGGTGTGATGTTAAGACGGAAGTATCACTCCAGTCATATGGAGATGATGGTCACATAGGATACGAAACTCGTTCTCTTAAATGCTTGAGCTATCGGGATATTATGACTAGGTCATGCATATCCGATTATAGAGACTAGTTGCCAGACATCCGATATGTGTTTCGTACGGGGCAGACACAATTCCATCCCCAGGCCTAGCACGTGAACATCCGATACTGGATCGAAATACGCAATACTACGGTATACTACGCTTGATATAGATCTAATATTCCTATAAGGATATTTTTGGAGAATTAGGTAGGCATGGCGCTTTGCTAGAAGCCAACATTGTCTTGTAAATCGGTACAAACGTAGTACAAGGTACTTACGTGTTCGGATAGTCCGACGACCGTATTTACTGCCAACATATCCGGGGATCTCATGGGTCGCTTCCCGAAGATTCACCGATGATGTATGACTCGTACTTAATTAATCTGGGATTAATTAGAAGAGAGAGAAAATTAATCTGGGATTAATTACGGAGATATTTTATCTGGGATAAAATATTAATTAAAAAAGAGAGAGAACGATTAATTTGGAATTAATCGATAAAATAATATATTTGATATATTATTAGAAATTGGATTTCGACGCTTAATTTAGAATTAATTCGTTAGCGACGTGAATAGTGATTTCGCTAGGCGTAATCGTTTAATTGCGTCGCGACGGAAAATTCGTTAATTTAGAATTAGCGAACCCGAGCCCGGGATTATTTGCGAGCACATTCGCATTTCGAATTCGAGTGCGGTACGCAAGTCAAATCGTGCGTCAAATCGTTAGTCACATCAAGCGTCAAATCAAATGTCACTTTGAGTGATGTGACAAGTTGTCACTTGATTTGATTGAATGATGTAGTAGTTGAAAAACATTATTGCTTTTTGCTTTTGACTTTTGCTTTTTTGACTTTTGGAAAATTGAAAAAGTGGTAAATGGTTTAATTTACTTTTTGGAAAATATATAAACCATAATTCTTTTTTTCTTTTCCTAATTCTCTCTCCACTTTCACGGTTTCTAGGAAACCTTTCTTCCCTCCATTTTCTCTTCTCCCTCTCACGGCTCACTGCCGATTTCTTCCTCAAATTTCTGGTTTGACCGAAAATAAAGGAAGATGAAGAAGTGCTAGCACACCTTGGGTTATACATAGGTGATAGGGAAACTAACACATGAGCTTGGAATCAATTTTGGAGCTTGAAGCTTGGAGCTTCCATGGTGTCTCCCATGGCCGAATCTTGGAGGACTTTTACAGCCCAAAACCGAGCACCACTGCAGTTCAAAGAGACCAAAACCGAGCTTCATGGAGGAGGCCAAGTGGTTTTGTTCTTCGCATCTCAAACAGTTCAATGTGAGTATGTATTCCGTCTTACTTCTTTGATGTATTCATACGAATTTCTTGCTTGATTTATGTATCTTGGGACCTAATTAGAAACCAACACCTGTATGATTCAACAAGTTTATCCGTGATCGTCATAATTTATGGGTGGGTAGATTATTGACACAATATTGGATTTTGTGACAGATATGCCTGAATCTAGAGAGTCTCACTAATAAAATATACTCGTAGAGCACTAGGACAACTTTTATAAATAATATTGATTATTTATAAATTGTTTAACGGTTAAACGAAAAAATACATGCTTGAAGTGTTATTTGGCCATTTTCTAGTTAGTGTGTATTTAGATTAAATACTTGATTTTATTAAATACATATTAATATTTCGTCTAATTATATTTTTTTGACATGTGTTCTAAATATATGTATTATGGAATATTTAATGTAAATATGATACATGTATTTAGATATTTGTATTAAGTAATTGTCTAATTATTTAATTGTTAAATAATTAGAATTATTTAATACATTTATCATTATCATTATTAAGTCTTTAAATGGCTAATTTTGATTAGTGCACATGTATGTATAATTATGGAATTGGTAGTCAATTTGGATTTGAATTTTTTTAATTATTGATTAAAAAATTAAAAATTCAAATTACCAATTTTTCCCCTGGAATGTTGGCCAACCCTATGTATAAAAGTTATCATGTTTCATTTTCTTCAAGTTAAATGTTAAGTTTCTAAAAATATTACAAAAGGAAAGTTGAGAGAAAATGAAAAAGAAAAAGAAAGGAAATAGATTTGAAGAAATCTTGAAATTTTATAAGTTTTTCAAATCATTTTTTAACTAGAAAAATGTTTCTAGGGTTCCAAGCTATTACATATGATGTTTAGTTGTTTCTATACTCTTTTAGTTTTGTAATATGATGGTTGGAAGCATGAATGAAAGATGTGAGCATGTATGTTTACAAAGAAAGCTTATAAAATATTATTAAGCTCTCTTTTGGTCATTAGATGACTTGGTTGCCATTCTAGAGTTGTTAGGCCACTCAATGATGGCCTAGAATTGTTCTTGAGTTCTTTCATAGTGGTGACAATTGTTCGGTGTTGTAGATATTAGATTAAAGTGTTGGATTACATTAATTTGCTGTAATTTGTTCAATTTGTTGAATTTGTGAAATTAGAGTTTATACCCTTTCCAAATTTGGAGATTTTCATATATGTGTCGTGTAATGATGTATATATGATGTACTTTTAATTTGGTGTTGATTGGATTTGATCTTGACTTGTTTTGAACAAGATTAGACTAAAATGATCAAAATTGAAACCTTATGGCCTTCACGGCAAATTGAAGAAAATATAGTATTTTCGGTTTCTAATGTGTTTTGATGTGTATGACATGTTTAAATCATTTTTGTATTGATTTGGAATCAATCAAAATTGTAATTGATAATTTAGGGACTAAAATGATCAAAATATAAAGTTTAGGGGCATTTCGGTAATATTGAAAAATTCTGAATTTTTGGGTAAAATTATGTTTTGTTGAGTATTGAGTGATTAAAATATATTTATTTTATTTTAATTACCCAAGAAAAATAAAAGAAACCAGAAAATTTGATTTTCCGGCATTCCGCTGCGATACCCGGAAATACTGCCAAAACCCCCAACAACTTTTATGCCATGTATGTCAGAAACCTTTCATGATCTGGCCTCTAGATGTTCGAAGGGTGTGGACTGATGCATTTAGTAATCAAGTGCGAAGCAAGATAGGATCCGTCGGCTCATATGTATAACATAAGGGGTTTAGGTATCCATGTTAGTAAAGTCACGATTCATAAATCTTTGGCCAAAGTCGATCACCAAGGGTGGATTGCATCAGTTATGAAGAGTCATGGACATGTCGACATGAGATGTGCGCCTTGGAAACTTGACAGTGTATTCAATGTTTCCTAAGAATAACTTAGATAGCTTACAACGGCGGGATTGTTAAACATATGTGATGACCTCGATTTGTATAGTTTAGAAAGGTCGTTCGTGTTCTTTGCGAATTTGGAGGTGGCCGAATTGTGTACATATTAGCTAGGCTTATATGACGAACATGTCTGAACTTAGAGAGTCCCAATATAATATGTACCCGTTGAGCACTTTGATAAAAGATAATATTCGATATTATAATTATCAACTAAGATAATTAAGTGTTATTGGATAACATTGATTATTTACTTTTACCTAATTGGATTAATTTGATTAATTCAATAATTACACAAGGGCTTAATTGTAAAATCATAAGTATCTCTACCATTTGAGGATATTATGGTAATTGTAAGTATGTAATAATAGATGGTTTTGGCTTGATTTAATTGGATTAAATCATAGTGGAAAATATTTAACTAATCCATTTCCAAATCATTGGCTTGATTTAATTGGATTAAATCAAAGTGGGAGACAATGGAGATTAGTCACACCTAATTATACATATTTGGACAAATTGGATTAAGCCCACTGAAAAGTTGATTACAACTTTTATTAATTAAAAATTGCCTAAGTTTGGCTATAAATAGCAAGCTTAATGAATGTTTTAATTACAAGTATAAGCATAAGCATAAGCAAAAGCTTGAGTAAGATATACACAAGTAATTCTTGAGAGATTAGCCTAAGTTAGAGAAGTGTTTAGAGAAGCTTGTGAGGTCTCTGCAACATTTGATCTAGGAGAAATAAAGATTGGATCTTGAAGTGAAGCTTGCTAGCATTGGAAACAAGATTGGATCTTGGAGTCAAGTTTACACACCTTGGAGGTTCTCCAACCATTTCAACAAAGGAGAAGTAGATTGGATCTTGCATCAAGCTTACTAGGGAATGTTTGATATTCTCTTAAGCTATGTACTTTTGTGTATTAGATGCATGATCACATAACTTAATGTTGAAATAAGGCTAATCAATTGTGTTAGGATACTTTGGAAGTATAAAAACATCATGCATATAAATTAGGTCAAGGATGTTCATGTTGGACATGGAATAATTAATAAGAGTTTGGAACTCTAGATTAAAGCTTAGAGCTATGGCAACCATTCTAGATTCACTTGACCACCGTTAGGTGACTAGAATTGTTCATGAGACAGTTCTTTTTTGGTATTCTAAAATAGTTTGTGATTAGATTCAAACAAATGCATATAAGTATATAGAATACATGTATGCTAGTTTTAAAACATGTGTTGATGGTGGTTATGAAGTTAAAATTGGATTTTAAGTGTATTTCAAGTATTGGGAGAAAATTGGAAGTGTTTAGTAATGTTTTGAAATGAAAAATCACTCACCGACTGAGCTGCATCGCGACACAGACCACTATGCGTCACGACGCTCAGACTCCTGCGTCGTGACGTATCACCATTTACGTTCAAAATGCTCTCGGCATTTTAGTGGCGTCGCGACGCCTATACCTGATTCATAGTGAAACTTTTTTTTCTCCGTTCTGGAGTTTCCGGACTCCATTTTGGTCCCCATTTTTTTCCTATGGAATTTAGTTTTACATAAAAATATTTTGAAATACACTCATGCTAAATATCCACGGGTTAGACCTGTTTCCGCTGCGCGGGGCACCGATTTGACCCTAGAAGTTCCACAACTGCCGCAACAAAATGGTAGCAGTAGCAAGGATTAACCATACAACATATGTTTTTGAATATTTGCCATAGTAATTTTAATTTAATTATGCATAAGACATATTGGATATGTAAAGCATGTTTTAAATTAAAACTTTGACCTAATTAAGTTAATGACTTGATTGTCATAAATCTCCCGTGATTAGGTGATTACTTTATTTAAGTAATTGTATTAGTAATGTTGGAGCATTATTAGAAGGTCTGTCTTGTCAATACAGAGATGAATGGGTTCTTACTACTTATATCAAATATCGTCATTAGTGTGAGGGTATAAGTGCTCAGAACTTAGGTCACTTCAGTAAAACATTAGATGTAGCGTGATGAGTTAACACAGTCACCCAATATCGTCATTAGTGTGAGGGTGTACATACGAAGCTCATTAGTGCTCATTGACAAGTATACACGTCTTAATCCAATATCATCATTAGTGTGAGGATAAGAAATGGTACATGACCAAACTAGGAGTCACATAAAGTGATTGACCTTGGAGGTCTACCTAATGAGTTTATAACGACCAATATCATCATTAGTGTGAGGCTGGAGTAAATGTCATGGGATCTACTTCCCGCTATGAAATTTTGATAGTCAAATTTCTATTTTTCCGTTAAGGGAGATTACAGAATTACGTAACGTAGTGGGAGGGCACTAATAGATTTAAAATTCCATTATCAATTAGTGTTATTATTTTGAAATGAAAACTGTTATGCTACTACTCAAAAATATTGTCTTGTAGATGGCTGCCGCTAATCCATTGATGAAACTTTTGGATTCCAATAAGCTAAAAGGAGCCGAAAACTATTTCGAATGTGAAATAAACATGCGCCTTGTCTTGGAATTTGAAAAATTGACTTATGTCATTGTCAATCCACTGCGTGTTGAAATCGATCTTGACTCCACTCCAGAATAGCGAGAAACTTTTAATATATGGAAAGATGATAACCTGAAGGTGAAATTCTACATCTTGGGATCGATGGTTCCAGATTTGCTGAGACATTACATTGAAGTACTGGATGCTTGGAGCATCATGCGAACACTCAAAGAGTTGTTCGAGGTGAATCAGGAGATGGAACTTTATTGAAGGTCTAAGGAATTGTTCCGTGCTGAGCTCAATGAGGGAGGAGCTGTCAGCACTCAAGTTTTGAACATGATCAACCAGATCTGATATCTGGAATGACAAAGCATTGTGATTGATGAATGGTTGGGCCGTAATTTGATTATGTCTTCTTTGCCTGGTTCTTATGATGGCTTTGTATTAAATTTCTATATGCATTCGATGCAAGCCACATACGAAGAAATTCATAACATGCTACACACGACGGAGCAAGATTTGAGGAAAGGCAACCCCACACTGTATCTCCATGGTGGAGCTGGCTCTTTAAAGACTTATAGAAAGTCAAAGAAAATAAAGATGTGGAAGAAGAAAATATCAAAGAAGAACTCCAAGAAACGCAAAGGCGCAAAATCGAAAGTAGCTCGTGATCAATGTCTACAATGCAAGATGTCTGGACACTGAAAGAAGGACTGTCCAGAGCTAAAAGGAAAAGTAGGACCCTCAGGTATGCTTTATATTTTTCCAATTATTGACATCCCTTTAGCCTTAGATGCAAATAGTGGATGGGTGTTAGACACTGGCCGTCCTACTCATATTTACAACTATCTGCAGGAAATGAGGGTTAAAAGAAGGCTGAAAAAAAGGGAGATCTAGCTTAGAGTTGGAAATGGCGAGACATTGAATGTCAAAGCCATATGAACAATTGTTCTAGATCTCCGAAATGGATGTAAATTAGATTTACATGAGTGTTATTATGTTCCCTCAATTATCAGACAAATAATATCACTGCCAATATTAGATAAAGATGGATATAAAATAAACATTAAGGATGAAACTTTATGTTTGTATGATAAAGATAATTTATTGAAATGTGAATGTTCTTTATCAAACAGTCACTATGTTGTGGAAACACATAGATATGTCTTTAATGTAGAGAAAATACAAGTAGGAAATCTGAACTAAATAATACTGAATTATGGCATATGAGATTGGACGACATAAGTGTTAGACGTCTATCCAAATTTGTAAATGATGGTTTGATTGAAAATTTTACCTTAGATCCTTATCCGATTTGTGAGTCATGTATCCACGGAAAGATGACAAAAGCCCTATTTCTAGGTGTTGGACATCGTGTTAGAGATTTATTGGAGCTAATATACAGCGATGTGTGTGGTCCATTAAATCATGTCTCTCATGATGGTTCAACATACTTTGTGACTTTCACAGATGACAAGTCTAGATATGGATATGTCTATCTGTTGAAACATAAGTCGGAAACATTTGACAAGTTCAAAATATTCTGAAACGAAGTAGAAAAACAAACCAGTAAATTTATCAAGTGCCTTAGATTAGATCGAGGCGATGAATACATGAGTGAAGAATTCAAAAATTATTCAATGGAGAATGGAATTCTTGCACAATATAGCCCACCAGGAACACATCAACACAATGGAGTGTGTGAGCGTAGAAATCATACTTTATTGGATATGGTGCGAATAATGATGAGCTATACAGATCTTCCTTATTACCTTTGGGGTTACGCTTTACTTACTGCTGCCTACATACTTAATAGGGCTCCATCAAAAGCTATTTCTACGACCCCCTATCAGATATGGTTCGGTAGAAATCCAAGTCTTAGGAATTTAAGGATTTGGGTTGTCCTGCATACGTTAGAATTATGCAGCAGGATAAACTAGCACCCAGAGGGTGTAAAAGTAGGTTCATTGGATATCCTGATAATTCCATGGGATATCAATTCTACAATTTCGAGCAACGAAATGTATTTGTTGTTTGCTTTGTAACTTTTCTTGAAAAGCAATTTTTGAGAGAAAGTAAGAATTGTAGAGAGATTGAACTTGATGAGTTTGATCCCAACATTAAGGAACCTGAGATGGAACCAAAGGTCCATATATGTGAAGAATCTATAAAACAGGTTCTACGTAAGTCAAATAGAATATCAAGGCCTTCTGAAAGATTGTTTTTAACATCTGATATGAACCTTGATGTTCTCCTCTTGGAGGAAACAGATCCGACTACATATAAAGAAGCAATATTGGATATCGATTCGGGAAAATGGCAGGAAGCCATTAAATCCGAAATGAATTCAATGCATACCAATCAAGTCTGGGACTTAGTTGAACTTCCTGTAGGAGTTAAACCTATTGGTTGTAAATGGGTTTACAAAAGGAAGCGAGGGCCTGATGGAAAGGTGGAAACCTTTAAGGCCCGAGTGGTAGCGAAAGGTTACACTCAATGTCCTGGGATTGACTATGAGGAAACTTTTTCACAGTAGCCATGCTAAAATCCATTAGGATTCTTTTAGCCATTGATGCATATCACGACTATGAGATATGGCAGATGGATGTGAAAACCGCTTTCCTAAATGGATTCCTTGAAGAGGATATCTATATGGAACAAACAGAGGGTTTCGTATCTAGTGAGACTTCAAACTTCGTTTTAAGCTTCAAAAGTTTATTTATAGACTTAAACAGGCATCCCGAAGTTGGAATCGTAGTTTTGATGAGATAATTAGATTATCTGGATTCATCAAAAATGAGGAAGAACCATGTGTTTATAAGAAAGTTAGTGGGAGCATGATAGTTTTCCTAGTCTTGTATGTATATGACATCCTTATCATAGGAAATGATATAAGGATGATGCAAAGTGTGAAAGCCTACCTTTACAAGAACTTCTCCACGAAAGATATGGGTGAAGTTTCCTATATAATAGGTATAAGGCTCTATCAAGATAGAGTTAGGAAGCTTATATGGTTGTCACAATAGACTTATTTAGATAAGATGTTAGAAATGTAAGGTTTTACCAACTGCAAGGCAGCAAATGCAAATTTCTGATATGGCATACATCTTTCGAAGAAAATGGCACCTCAAACTGAGGAAGAGAGAGTTAGGATGTATAACTTGCCGTATGTTTCTTGTATTGGAAGCATAATGTATGCTATGTTATGTACTAGATCTGACATCAGGTTCGGCGTCAGTGTGACCAACCGATATCAATATGATCCAGATAATGTCATTGGACAGCCGTGAAACTTATCCTAAAATATCTTCAAAGTATTAGGGATAAGTTTCTGATATATGGAGAAAATGAGCTACAAGTTAAGGGTTATACAGACTACGACTTCTAGGGAGATCTAGATAATAGAAAATCTACATCAGGATACATATTTACCCTTAACAGTGGTGCAGTTAGTTGGCGATGTTCAAAACAAGGCTCAACAGCTGATTCCACCACTGATGCAGAATTTATAGCGGCTTCAGAAGTTGCTAAAGAAGCTGTTTGGATTAGAAATTTTATCACAGAACTTGGCATTGTGCATAGTATTATGGATTCGATCCCATTGTACTATGACAATAACGGAGCCATTGCGCAAGCTAAGCAGCCGAGGGCGCATTCCAAGTCAAAACACATGGAAATGAAATATCGTGTAATTAGAGAGATAATTGAAAGAAAAGACATTGTGGTCTTGAAGGTTTAAGGACTAGACAACATAGCAAACCCGCTTACAAAGGCCTTCGATAAACACGTGTATGAGATGAGACTACGATACCATCCAGTTTGGCACTAAGCAAGTTGTAGTTTGTTAGAATTGGTGCTTGGAGTGCCAATCTGAATTGTACATTTTATTATTCATTTAATAAAATAACTATATTTTCATTTCATACCTCATTAATAATATTGTCTTTATGTATATTAGATTGATGTATAGATATGCTACGAATGACGTCGACCTTAGAATAGTCTTGTAGTAATACTGGACACTAGGTGGTCCGACATTGGGGTAAGTATTACTATCGTAAACTATTCTTAAAGTATATATTCTTAGTTGTTGGTTTTGGAATACGGTCGAATTCCTATAACCTAGAAAACTAGCACATGTCATATATTGGAATTGGAGTTCCAATGGTTTAACCCGATGTACCGTGAGTTTTGGAAACTCGTATAGACATGTGGGTATTCGTTGAAGCGAATACTGAATGAATCACAGGCGATTCCTAATAGTTGGAAGTACACACCACCGTCAGTGGGAATCTCCTCGAGTCGAGTAGCATATGTAATCCTTTGACTATAGGATAACATTGATTTTGTGTGAGATCCTCCACACTTTGATGCCATATATGTCAAAAACATTTCATGGTCTGTCCTCTAGATGTTCGTTGGGTGTGGACCGATGCACTTAGTAATCAAGTGTGAAGCAAGATTGGATTCGTCCGCCTATATGTGTACCATAATGGGTTTAGGTATTCATTTTAGTAAAGTCACGATTCTTAAATATTTGGCTAAAGTCGATCACCTATGGGGGATTAAATCAGTTATTAATAGTCATGGACATGTCGACATGAGATGTGCGCTTCACAAACTTGACGATGTATTTTATTTTTCCTAAGCACAACTCGGATAGCCTACGACGGAGGGATTATTAAACATATGTGATGGCCTCGACTTGTATAGTTCAGAAAAGACGTTCGTGTTCTTCATGAATTCGAAGGTGGCCGAATTGCGTACATATTAGCTAGGCTTATATGACGAACGTGTCTGAACTTAGAGAGTCCCAATATGAAATGTACTCGTTGAGCACTTGGGTTGCCGAATAATTTTGATAAAAGATAATATTCGATATTATAATTATCAACTAAGATAATCAAGTGTTATTGGATAACATTGATTATTTACTTTGACATAATTGGATTAATCGGATTAATTCAATAATTACACAAGGGCTTAATTGTAAAATCATAATTATCTCTACCATTTGAGGATATTATGGTAATGGTAAGTATGTAATAATAGGTGGTTTTGGCTTGATTTAATTGGATTAAATCAAAGTGGAAAATATTTAACTAATCCATTTCCTAATCCTTGGCTTGATTTAATTGGATTAAATCAAAGTGGGAGACAATGGAGATTAGTCACACCTAATTATACATATTTAGACAAATTAGATTAAGCCCACTTAAAGTTGATTACAACTTTTATTAATTAAAAAATACATAAGTTTGCTATAAATAGAAAGCTTAATGAAGGTTATAATTACAAGTATAAGCATAAGAAAAATCTTGAGTAAGCTATATACAAGTAATTCTTGAGAGATTAGCCTAAGTTAGAGAAGTGTTTAGAGAAGCTTGTGAGGTCTCTACAATATTTCATCTAGGAGAAATCAAGATTGGATCTTGAAGTAAAGCTTGCTAGCAGTGGAAACAAGATTGGATATTGGAGTTAAGTTTGCACACCTTGGAGGTTCTCCAACTATTTCAACAAAGGAGAAGTAGATTGGATCTTACATCAAGCTTACTAGGTAATGTTTGATATTCTCTTAAGCTATGTACTTTTATGTATTAGATGCATGATCACATAGCTTAATGTTTAAATAAGGCTAATCAATTGTGTTAGGATACTTTGGAAGTATAAACACAACATGCTTATAAATTAGGTCAAAGATGTTCACGTTGCACATGGACTAATTAATAAGAGTTTGTAACTCTAGATTGAAGCTTAGGGCTATGGCTACCATTCTAGATTCACTTGACCACTTTTAGGTGAACTAGAATTGTTCATGAGACATTTCTAATTGGGATTCTAAAATGGTTTGTGATTAGATTCAAACAAATACATATAAGTATTTAGAATACATGTATGCTAGTTGTAAAACATATGTTGATGGTGGTTATGAAGTTAAAATTGGATTTTAAGTGTATTTGAAGTATTGGGAGAAAATTGGAAGTGTTTAGTAATACTTTGAAAAGAAAAATCACTCATTGCCTGAGCTGCGTCGCGACGCAGACCACTGCACGTTGCGATGCAGAGCTTCATGTCATGATGCCCAGACTATCGCGTCGTGACGCGTCACCTTTTACGTTCAGCATGCTCTCGACATTTTGGTGTCATCGCGACGCCCAAGCATTTGCGTCGCTACACCTATACCTAATTCATACTAAAACTTATTTTTCTCCGTTTCAGAGTTTTCGGACTCCGTTTTGGTCCCCGTTTTTTCCTATGGACTCGAAATGGATTGTGTTTTACATAAAAATATTTTAAAATACACCCATGCTAAATATTCATGTTTAGATCCATTTTCGCTGCGCAGAGCACCGATCCGACCCTAGAGGTTCCACAACTGCCCCAACACCTATTTCAATAAACTCTGATCGAGGTTCTCAGTTTCAATCCAAGTTTTGGCAGTCATTTCAAGAAGCTTTTGGATACCAACTACACTTTAGTATGACTTTCCACCCTCAAATGGATGGTCAGTCAGAAAGGACCATACAGACTCTGAATGACATGTTACGAGTCTGTCTTATTGATTTTGAAGGTAGTTGAGACCAAAATTTTCCACTTATAGAGTTTTCATATAACAACAGTTATCAGGCAAGCATTCAGATGACACATTTCGAGGCTTTTTATTGTCAGAAGTGCAAATTCCCGGTAGGATGTTTTGAAATTGGAAAATAAAAGTTGCTTGGACCCGATTTAGTACAAAAAGCAGTAGAGAAAGTGAAGTTGATCAGAGAAAGGATGAAGACGACATAGATTTGTCAAAAAACTTATGTAGATCACCGGAGAAAAGATTTGGAGTTTCAGGTATGAGACTCGGTGTTTTTGAAAGTATTTCCTTTTAAAGGAGTTATGAGATTCGGCAAGAGGAATAAACTCAGCCCACGATCTGTCGGGCCATTTTAGATCCTCTGTAGAGTTGGAGGGAGAGCATATGAACTGGCGCTTCCACCCAGCATGGATAAGGTATATCCAGTTTTCCATGTATCTATGCTACGCAAGTACTTGAATGATGAATCTCAAGTTTCAGAGCCCCAAACAATTGATGTTCACCAAGATCTATCCTATCTAAAGCAGCTAGTAGCAATTGTGGATAAAGAGACGAGGAAATTATGATCTAGGTTGATTCCCTCAGTTAAGGTGGTTTGGCAGCACCACAAGGGACAAGAATCCACATGGGAACCAGAAGAAGCCATCAGAGAGAAATATCCTCAATTGTTCACATATGAAGTTATGTTCCATACTTTTAAGTGTGTTGATTTGAGGATGAATCATTTTTAAGGGGGAGGGGGAAGATTTGTAATGACTCGAAATTTCGTAACTCAATTAAAGTAGTAACTTGGTGACTTAGATAAAAAATTTCCTCCGAGCATTAGTGAAAATTATTGGAGACAACTTCGAGATCAATGAACCATATTTGATAATGGGCTTAGCGGGACTAGTTCAAGCCTATTGGGCCACGGTAGATTAAAGGCCCAATCATAAGATTAATACTAACTATACTTTAATTAATCCATTAAGGCCGAATAAGTGTTGAGAATTTTGGCCCAAGTCCCTTTTTATTTCTAGAAATTCCATATTTTTCAAGAATTATTAAACATTTATTAAAGATTTAAAATATAAAGGAAAAAGAGAGAATATACAACCAAAAAAACCCCACATCTTTTCCCCTTTGGCCGACCACCCCTAGCCAAAATACCTTAGAGTTTCTTCTTCATCTCTTCAACTAAATTTCAAGAGGATTCAAGTGCTTATTAACCTCAAACAAGCTTAGGAAGGAGAAAGAAGAAGTTGGGGACTCTATTAGAGATGAAGAAACTTGGTACAAGGTAAGAGAGATTTGACCCAAATTTGAAATGTTGATGCTTTGATGATTTGGTGATTAATGGATGTTGGGGACTTGAGTTTGATATGGTTTATATGCTTATTGTGTTAAGAAAGTATTATTTTTTTTTAGAGAAACCCCAATTTATGAAATCCTTAAGCATTGAACCAAGTTGGAATCTATGGAATGGATGTTGTGATGATGTTAGGAGGTTATTGATGATGATTTGTATACTTGAAGTTGATATAGTTTGAGTAATGTTGTAAAGTTTGGAAGTGAAGATGGAGAATTGGTGCTTGGCCTTGAAATCAGGCGAGTGTCGTGACGTTAAACACCTTGCGTTGCGACGAGCAACAAATGGGTACTCTTTGCCCATTTTTATTTTTGTGAGCGTCGTGATGCCAATGGACTAGCATCGTGACGCATAATAATTTGGCGCTCTCTGCCTTGGTTATGGTTTTATGGAAGTCGCGACACTTAACACTTAGCGTCGTGACACGTATGGGAGTCGCGATGTTCAACGTTTGGCATCGCGACGCCGAACCAATAGATGCTCACTACCTCAGTTGTTTGTGTGAGCGTCACAACGCCTAGAGGCCAGTGTCGCGACGCGTGACCAAATTCTTCCAGGATCAATTTTACCCATTTCAACTGCATCCTAAGATGTTAGAGGGCACCCTAAGGGTTCCTATAAGTGTAAATACATGTGTTACATCATGTCACAAACATGAAACGTCAATATGCATTACATATACTTTTCTATCATTTGTAAATATTCTGAGTAATAAAGAAACTCACGATTTCTTTGACTTTATATCGACGTCAAGGCACTCGAAGATCACCTACGTCGTGTACCGCACATGACTTGCCGTAGCACTGTGAGTGGAGTACTTCTTTAAGAATTTTTATTAAAATTTCAAGATAATGATTAATAGTTCTTTGACTTAAATGATATTCATTAAAAGTTTATTGGATTACCGATTTCTTATTATTTGGGATACATGGCTTAAGCATTTTTGATAAATTTTCATATCAAAGATATCCTTATGATGAGATTGATTTTAAAGTATGATTTTATGATTTTGGGAGGCATGAGGGAAAAAAGGGTAAAATTGGCGGACTTAGATAAAGTATGCACACGTAGTTTGGGACTAGGGAGACATCGATACATAACACCCCTAGATCCTGGTTCAGGGCTAGGGATGACAGATGTCTCTAGACCATATATTCAGGGACAGGATGGTGGCATGCATTGGGGGACGAAGATACGTAATGCCCCAATGGCATGAGTTTACACACTACCTCTAGTTCAGTGGCTTGGGGGACAGCGATACGTAACGCCCCAAGACCAATAGTTAGGCGTATGGGGTGACGGCGATACATAACGCCCCCAAGCTTCAGGTTTTCTATAATTTTTAGAGATCTCAAATAAATGATGTTCTAAAAAAAATTCATAAAGTTTTGAAAGAAAAAGATATGGTTTATGTTTAAGGATTCAGAAAGTAACTGATTACGCCCAAAAAGTACTTGCGATTATCGAATTATAGTTAGGGTATCGATTCCTCAGAGAGATGGTTACAAAGAACTAATTTACTTAAAAAAAACGTTAGCAATAACTTAATGAAAATATATGGATTGAATTGGTAATGTAAAACAAAGATTATAGAAAGCACTTAAAAGTTATCAGTAAAGAGAAACAACAAAGTGTTTGAAATCTTTCTTGTATCAAATTCCTATATTCAGTCGTTGATTACTTTTATTATTCAATTGAAGGTTTCACATCCCAAACCAACAATCGGAAGATAATTCAATTCAAAGTGTATTAAGTTCTAAAGTAACTGATGAATTATTTTCTCTACGTTAACAGCACGCAAAGTTATCGTTATGACTTATCTAACGTCGACAATATACTATAGGTAATACTGGAGAAGAAGATTAACTAATAAACAACTTTACCAGTCACAACTGGGTTCCCCAATCACACATAGAAGAAACATGACTATTTCTATATGCAAGTTGGTAAAACACAATCTCTGGATTATAAATCGAAAGATAATAAAGAACAAAAAAACATCAATTGTATTAAACGTTAAAAAGCATCCAGGAATCCAAACATGAACATAAGAAATCAATTACAAGAGTTCATCCTTAGCTTTGCCTAGGAGATTAGTTCTCATTGTAGAAGAGAGACATAGCCTGGATAGATCGGAGAAACATCCTGTCTGGCTTGAGGCTTCTTCGTTATTCTCTCTCAAAATTAATTTCTAACTCTTTGTTGTGTATTTTCTCTCTATTTTTTTCCTCTGTTTAGGGTTTGGACGAACTTGGGTTTATATAGAGAAGTCCCGGAGTCCTTGTGCACATCAAACACGACTAAATTAAGTTTCTGGGGTCTTCTAGGGCGCTGCGGTGCCCAAATTACGGCCAAATTGTATGGGAGATACTATGGAGGTGCCGCGACGCTAGTGCTTTCTCTGGTGCTGTGTATCAGCTCTTCCTGCGTGCTTTCGGTGCCTCCGTAAGGTCCCGAAACATGTGAAAATGCTCCAAGATTCATGTTTCATTGCTTCATAATAATAAAATAAAATAAACTATAATTAGGATCAAATACTTGATAATCAAGCCGAATTAGTGATGTTCAATGTACATTTTCATGCAGTTATCACAACCCCAACCAGCTTATTGCTAGTCCCTATCAATTCAAGCGTAAAAAGAAAATAAGAAGTAAACTAAATTAAAAATAAAAATTATCTAAGCCACTTTCGTAGGGATCACAATTGCATTTAGCGTATGCAACAAGCCTTTAAACCCCTAGGTGGCCCTAGTGGACGAGATATAGTCTTGTGAGGGCTTATAGCGACGACACCCACTAACGTAATTCAAACATGCAATCATGCAAAAATAACAAACTGAAATAATCCTAATAGTTATACATATTATTATCCTCAAAGAATGCATAGTAATGAAATCAGATAATATTCAAAGTACTCAATGCAACTCGAATCCAAGTCCTTGAATAAACCATCTAAGCCAGACTCACAATGTGTGTGTGTAAAGGTTCATTCAAAGCTCGACTCCTAGGTAAGCCAACTCAATGATTTCATTTAAAAATTGGGATCCGATGGATCAAACCAACCTAGATATCTCAAATGTGCTATGTAATTGCCTTTCTGTGCTCAGTATGGTATGATTTTTCTTTTTCTATTCTTTCAATTTTTTTTCTTTTTATTTAAACACACCTACCCTTTAAGGTATCATTTCTCCTCATGGTGGTCCTAACACTCGCCAATGGGTAGCTTCACGCTTATCGGTTATAGGTGGTTTAATTTCTTCATTTATTTTGTTTTGTTTTTTTTTTTTTCAAAACTTTTTGCTTTTATTTTTTAACCATACCATACATCATAACACTAGCAAATCAGGATAGACATCTAAGCAAAAGTCATTCATCGACATGCAATTTCTTCAACTAGTCACTTTGCCAACTACCTAGGTTCTTACTGCTAAAAACCTATAGTTAAGTGCTTACGAGTCTAACCTGGATCAACTACTCAAGTCATCAGATAAAAGTACATTAAAGAACTTATAATTTCTAAGTTTTCATCCTAAAGTAAACAATACTCATCATTAGACTTATGCTTTGACTAGTAAGGACTAAAAACAAATAATTTTTTTTAAATAACAGGTATTATCGCTACATGCGTACACCCCCACACTTAAAACTTGCATTGTCCTCAATGTAAGATAAATATAAAGAAAAAGGAGTGAGGAACAACACTACCAGGCATGAAGTTGATCAGGTTCCTACTGGTGAGACTTTGGTTGTGTGGGCTGTGTGGGTTGCGCTAAAACCTGCGTGAATACTCATGCAGATAATAAATATGCAATTAGCACACAATAAAATAAACTAAAGTAAAGAAAATAAAAATAAAAATAAAAATAAAAATAAAAATAAAATAAATGCAGATGCAAGGGTTGCCTCCCCGTTAGCGCTAAGTTTAACATCTTCAGCCAGACGCAATCACCTAATTTTTCATGGTGGCTTCCATGTAGCGGGTTAATTAGTTTCATGTGATTTCTTCTTCGGTAGACCTTGGTGATTAAGGCATGAAAAAGAATTTTTGGCTGGCCGCGGCATTGTATCCGTCGATCCCCCAAGGTTTACTGATGGCTAAGATTTTAGGCTACACGGAAGGAAAAATTGGTTCAACCTCCGCTTTAACTTTCCAGGGATCATCTTTAAGTGATCATTAACTCTCATTTTCCTCTTTTTATGGTTCTTTGGGATTAGGTCCAGATCGGGAGGGTTAGATTCATGTGGTGTAGAGCATGTCTCCGGCAAGATTGTGTCTATCAGGTATGTGTACTGACACTCATCGTCACCTCGTGGTTGTTTCTCAATATGAAATATATTCACCTCCAATGTCATATTCCCAAATGATATCTTCATGAGACCGTTCCTACAATTGATAAGGGCATTGGCTGTAGCAAGAAAAGGTCTACCTAAGATAAGTAGAATTTTTGACTTAGTGTTAACCACATATTGAGTATCTAAAATTAGAAAATCCACAGGATAGTAGAAGTTATCGATTTGAAGTATAACATCCTCAACTACTCCCCGTGATTTTTTTAGAGAATGGTGGGTAACTGTAAAACAACTGATGTAGGTTTAATCTCTCCAAGTCCTAGTTGCATATAGATAGAATATGGCATAAGATTAACACTAGCACCTAAATCTAATAAAACATGACCGAAATCATATGTGCCAATGTGGCAAGCAATAGTGGAGCATCCTGGATCTTTATATTTTGGTGGGGGCCTCTGGTCAATTATAGTACTTGTTTGCTCTGTCAAGAATGCAATCTTCTTCACATGATGCTTTCTCTTCATGGTGCATAGATCCTTCAAAACCTTCGCATATGTGGGAACCTGTTTGATCACATGTAACAAAGGAAGATTAATTTTTACTTGCTTTAAATGTTATAGGTTCTCACCATTAAGGTCTGTAGCTCTCGCAGTAGGCCTAAGAGCTTGAGGGAAAAGTACTCTAACTGGGATATATGGCATTTGTTATTCCTGAGGAGTATTTACACTAATATCTTTGGGGTCACCTATAATGTTGGAGGTGTCCTGCAAGCCTATCTCCTTACCACTCTTAGTGATTATGACATTAACACCTTTTACATTGGATGCTTCATGATCAGCCTGTACCATGTGTTGCCCTTGTGGGTTTGGTTGAGCTTGAGATGAAAACTTTCCTTGTTCTTGCACACTCAGGACTTTAGTCAACTTAGAGACTTGACTCTTAAGCTCCTTATTGTTTTCAACTACTTGAGTTATCAATGACTCAAACAATTGATTGGTTTTACTCTGGGCCTCTATAAATGCATGCACAGTATCTTCTAAATAATTTCTAAGAATGGTAGGTGTGGGATATTGAGGAACAGTGTAAGCTCTAGGCTGTGGTGGTTGAGTGGGCTGTTGAGACTCATGCTTCCAACCAAAATTTGGGTGGTTCCGCCAACTAGGATTATAAGTATCTGAGTATGATGTATAATGTTTCTTGTACATCCCTAAGGCTTTGAATTTTTCCTCATAGGTTTCCCTCATCTCACCACATATAGGACACTCTTGGGTTAGATGATCACTCCATTTACACACAAAACACGCCCCTCGGGGTTCAGACTGGGCTACCGCATGCATAATTTTGATATCTTTGGGTTTTAAAGCTCATATCTATCTAGTTAATAGCTCACCATGTGTTCTAAAACTATCATCTTCCCTAAAGTGGTGTATGCCTCCGCTAGAAAGAGTGGGACGTGTCCTATCAGTGCTATCTATGGCATTGGGTCCAGTCCAAGTGTGAGATTTTTCGGCTAAGTCATTTAAATACTCTAGTGCCTCATCAGGGTCATTTCATATAAATTCACCATTGCACATTGTCTCAACGAATTGGCGCTCCCTAGGGGTAGGACCGTCATAAAAGTAACTCACTAAACGCCAACTCTCATACCCATGGAGAGGACAACTAGCTAACATCTCCTTAAACCTCTCCCAAGTTTGATAAAGGGTTTCACTGTCTTTATGGGAGAAGGTAGAGATCTGTCTTTTCAAGTCATTAGTCTTGTGGTGTGGGAAGTATTTATTAAAGAATACTTGTGTCATCTCACCCCATGATCCAATCGAACGAGGTCTTAAAGAGTACAACCAGCTTTTAGCTCTATCCTTAAGAGCAATTGGGAAGAACTTAAGTCTAATTGTGTCTGTAGTCCCAAACCGATCATGGAAGGTTCGTACAACCTCTTCAAACTCTCTAATGTGCACATAATGGTTCTCATTCTCCAAACCATGAAAGGTTGGGAGATACTGTATCATTCCAGGTTTAAAATCTATATGTGGTCCATTAGGGGGAAATATTATGCATGATGGTGTACCTGTACGAGTGGGGTGGAGGTACTCCTCAAGAGTCCTAATGGGTGGTCTCTCATACTCACTCATGATGTCTGTGCTAGAGGTAGATGATGTGGCCAAAATATTATCAAACAAGCTTTCTGAGTCTGAATCTTCCTCGTTAACTCTAACAAATCTATACAACCGATCCCTAAGTCTAGGCATGCACTTAAACACAAATAATACGAGAAATAGATATAAAAGAAACTAACCTAAAAATAAGAATTTAAACTAAAACTGAAATCGACATGTAATAACTAAATAAAAAAAAGATGGAACGCAGTTACCATTTTTTTGTTGACCAAGCAAACATGCTCTTGTTGATTGTAAACTGTCTCCCCGGCAACGGCGCCAAAATTTGATTACGCCCAAAAAATACTTGCGATTATCGCAGTATAGTTGGGGTGTCGATTCCTCAGAGAGATGGTTACAATGAACTAATTTACTTAAAGAAAACGTTAACAATAACTTAATGAAAAGAGATGGATTGAATTGGTAATGTAAAACAAAGATTATAAAAAGCACTTAAAAGTTATCAATAGAGAGAAACAGTAAAGCGTCAGGAATCCCTCTTGATCAAATTCCTATATTCAATTGTTGATTCCTTTTATTACTCAATTGAAGGTTTCACATCCCAAACCAACAATCGGAAGATAATTCAATCCAAAGCATATTAAGTTCTAAGATAACTGATGAATTATTTTCTCTATGTTAACAGTACGCAAAGTTATCATTATGACCTATCTAACGTCGACAATATACCCACAGACAATACTGCAGCAGAAGATTAACTTATAAAATAACTTTATCATTCATAATTGCCCAATCACACATAGAAGAAACATGACTATTCATATGTGCAAGTTGGTAAAACACAATCTCCAGATTATAAATCGAAAGATAATAAAGAACAACAAAACATCAATTGGATTAAACATTAAAAAGCATCCAGGAATCCAAACATGAACATAAGAAATCAATTACAAGAGTTCATCTTTAGCTTTTCCTAGGAGATTAGTTCTCCATGTAGAAGAGAGACATAGCCTGGATAGATCGGAGAGACATCCTATCTGGCTTGAGGCTTATTCGTTCTTCTCTCTCAAAATTATGTTTATACTCTTTGTTGTGTGTTGTCTCTCTATTTTTCTCCTCTCTTTAGGGTTTGGACGAACTTGGGTTTATATAGAGAAGTCCCGGAGTCCTTGTGCACATCAAATACAACTAAATTAAGTTTTTGGGGTCATCTAGGGCGTCGCAGCGCCGACAAGTGGGGGCCGTAGTGCCAAACTTGCAGCCAAATTGTATGAGAGATGTTGCGGAGGCGCCGCGACCCTAGGAAATGGGCGACGCGGCGCCAATGCCTTTCTCTGGTGTTGCATTTCAACTCTCCCACGTGTTTCCGATGCGTCTGTAAGGTCCCGAAACGTGTGAAAATACTCAAAGATTCATGTTCCATTGCTTCATAATAATAAAACATAAAATAAACTATAATTAGGATCAAATACTTGATAATAAAACCAAATTAGTGATTATCAAAGTGCATTTTCAAGCATTTATCAGTAACTTTATTTGATGATCTTTTGATTAAAAGATACTGATACTATTTTTCTGATTTTTATAGCTCCACTCATTGAGTTCTTTAGGACTCACCCCTACTTTCCAATTTCGCAGGATCTTTCAGCTGGTGATCCACAACCATCTTTTGGAGACATGGATCTGGGACAAGAGTAGCACTGCAGTCATTAGCTATGTTGGTCCACCGTGTCAGACCTACATTCACATATAATGTAGTTTCTTTTTTGGTTCTTTTTATTGCACGATAATTTCATGATTTTCTGATGTATCCGTAAAGTTTAACAAGATTATATATATATATATATATATATATATATATATATATATATATATATATATTATGGTGATTCATGCATTGAAACAGTTTCATGAAATATGTGTGTGTATGCATATTGATGAGATATTAAGTCATTAAGTTCAGAAAATGAGTTTTTCTCTAGTTACAGTTAGAGACTTAGGTGATAGTGGAATCTATTGTTTGCCAGTAACCTTCCCGGATTGAAGATGTTACATTAACAGAAAGCAATAAAATCATTGTTAAAATATTCACCACATCTATCATTTTGTAGAGATTTTATTATTTTCCCTTCTGATTTTCAACCATTATCATTATCATTATCATTATCATTATCATTATCATTATCATTATCATTATCATTATCATTATCATTATCATTATTATTATATTATTATTATTATTATTATTATTATTATTATTATTATTAATCAAAGCACTGCAACTATTGAGTTTAAAAACCTCATCATAAGATTACCATTTCCCAACAAAGACTCCATTCTTAGACAAGATTAATTTATCTGAATCTAAGATAACTTTCATACCTTTTTTCTTAATAAATTAACAGACACAAGATTCTTCATAATTTCTGGTACATCTAACACATTCACCATAATTAGCTTATTGCCATCGGTAAATTGAAGTTCTACACTTCCACATCCAATGACCTTGGCGGAATTGTTATTCCCCATTAAAACCTTATGTTCCTTATTTGAATGTTCATATTGTTTGAATTATGATCTATCATTGCATACATGCATTGTGGCTTCTGAATTAAACAACCAATCTTTTGAGTGTTGTTGCTATATGTAATTCTATAACCATGCCAATGTGAAAATCTGTCGCCATTGTAACTATTTCAAAGGTATCATTCTCAACAATATTTGCAGTGTTATTTATTGGCTTTTGCTTTTTCCAAAGCCTACAATCAAGCTTGAAATGAAATTTCTTTCCGCAGTGATAATAGGCTTTATTCTTTTTGCCTTTATTGGTATTCTTAGTTTCTGAGGCTTTCATTTTGTTCTTATTTCCATCAGAATTATGATGAAACTTTTTCACCAATTGCAATGCTAAAGTCCATTAGGATTTTATTGGCTATAGCTGCCTACCATGACTTTGAGATTTGGCAGATGGATATCAAAACGATATTCTTGAATGAATTTCTTGATGAAGAAATGTATGTGGAACAGCTAGAGGGTTTTTCATCCAACCAAGACTTGGGTATGGTTTGTAAGCTTAAAAAATCCATTTATGGATTTAAAGAAGCTTCACGGAGTTGGAATCTTCGATTCGATGAGGTTATTAGATTGTCTGGTCTCCTCAGGAATATAGAAGTATCCTATGTGTATAAAAAGGTTAGTGGGAGTATGGTGATGTTCTTTGTACTCGATGTGGATGACGTCCTAATCATTGGGAATGATATCGAGAAATGCAGGGCCTGAAAGCTTATCTATGTAAAAATTTCTCTATGAAAAACTTGGGTGAAACTTCTTATGTCTTGGGCAAAAACCTCTATGGAGATAGAGAGAATAAGCTAATTAGACTGTCTCAAGCCATGTACATAGATAAGATCTTAGAAAATTATAATTTCAATAACTGTAAAATAGTTAATATACCTTTTCGATATGGTATACATCTTTCAAAGAAGATGTGTCCGAAAACCGAGGATGAGAAGATTAGAATGTCTAATATACCTTATGCTTCATGTTTAAGTAGCGTCATGTATGTCATGTTATGTACGCGACCTGATTTTAGTCACTCGGTTAGCGTAACCAGTATATATCAATCGAATCTGGGTAATGACCATTGGATGGCCGTTAAACATATCCTGAAGTATCTTAAGGGTACTATGATAAGTTCTTGATTTATGGAGAAGAATAATTACAAGTTAATGGGTATACAGATTTAGATTTCCAATTCGATCCAGATGATAGAAAGTATACATCAGGATTCGTATTTACCCTTAACGGTACTGTAGTCAGTTGGAAAAGTTCCAAATAAGGATCGACAACTGATTCCACCACTGAGGCGGAATATATTGTGGCATCTAAGGCTGTAAAAGAAGCTGTCTGGATTAGAAATTTTATCATAGAATTGGGAATTATCCCAAGCATTGAGAATACAACTTCTCTGCACTATGATAATACTAGAGTTGTTGTGTAATCAAAGGAACCCAAGGAAAATCAAAATTTGAAGCATGTGAAACGAACGTATATTATAATTTAAGAGATTATGTCGCATGGAGACATTATCGTATGCAAGATACAGAGTGAGGATAACGTAGCTGATCCGCTTACCAATGCTCTTCCTCCTAAGTTATTTGATAAACATACAAGGCGATGGGTATGAGATACAATCGATTTTGGCACTAGAGTAAGTGGGAGAAATTATTGGAGTTGTTACTCGACGTGCCAATTTCTAATCTCTTAAATTATAATATACTTTTACAATTACGTTATAACTTAATCATTCATATGTCTTGTACGTCTTTACCACTTAAAAGCAAGTATATCAACGATGTCTGGATTAGAATTTTTATCACAGAATTGGGAATTGTCCCAAGCATTGAGAATACAACTTCTCTGCACTATGATAATACTGGAGTTGTTGTGTAATCAAAGGAACCCAAGGAAAATCAAAATTTGAAGCATGTGAAACGAAAGTATATTATAATTTAAGAGATTATGTCGCATGGAGACATTATCGTATGCAAGATATAGAGTGAGGATAACGTAGCTGATCCGCTTACCAATGCTCTTCCTCCTAAGTTATTTGATAAACATACAAAGGCGATGGGTATGAGATACAATCGATTTTGGCACTAGAGTAAGTGGGAGAAATTATTGGAGTTGTTACTTGACGTGCCAATTTCTCATGTATTTTCCTGTAAATATGTCTATGAATAATATTTTATTAAGAATGAAATATGCAGTTTCGTTGATATACTTGCTTTTAAGTGGTAAAGACGTACAAGACCTATGAATGATTAACTTATAACGTAATTGTAAAAGTTTCACAATTGCCATTGAGAAATATTATAACAGTATCATTCTTAAACTGTTCCTAGTCAAGGTTTACATTCTTGGTCGGTAAGTAAATCCAGGAGACTGGTACATGTTGTATATCAGAATATTGGATTATGATGGTTTATCTCAGTGAGCCACGAGTATGAGGAGACTTGTATAGACATGTAAGTGTTCATATCTGATAAACACTGAACGACTCACGAAAGATCCCTAATAGATGGTACACTTACGTCAATATGAATCTTCTCGAGTTCAGTAGCATAATGGTCATTGGACTTGAGATACCGCAATGAATATATGAGTTATCCTCCACACTTTGATGACAGTCACGTCTTCGACCTTTTTAGGTTAGACCTATGCATGTTCATTGGGTGTATACTGATGCTCATGATATCCAGTGATGTATCCAGGCAGGTTCCGCCAGTCCTGCGTACATGATTTAGATGTCCACTTCATGAGATTGCGATTTATCAAATTCATGGCCATGGTACACTCAGAAATGAGTTCTAAGTGTTTTTGAGAAATCACAGATCTATACGTCGACAAGATTATACCTTATGTGATTTGACGATAATATCTATGTCTTTGGTATTTATCCGAATACCTATGATGGAAGGATTATATGTATGCGAAGATCTCAACTTGTATGGTTCAACGAGAATATATGTGGTCGTCATAATTTATGAGTGGATAAATTATGGACACGGAATTAGATTTCGTGATGGATATACCTGAACTTAGAGAGTCTCACATAATTGAAAATACTCGTAGAACACTAGGGCAACTTATAACGAATAATATTGATTATTCGGAAATCATTGAATGGTTAAACGTAAATTACACATACGGTTTTTTGGTAATTTCTAAATTAATGTGTATATGTACAAGATGCATAATTTTGATTAGATGCACATTAATAAATTATCAAATGAATTTGATACCCATATAATCTATGAATGTATTTTAAAATTAGTGTAAATGTAGAAATACATTATATATTTAATTAAATGAATTAATTGATTAAAATAATAATGAATTAATTTTTTAATTGAATGAATTCTTATAAATATAAATATATGTCATTTTGATCATGACAGGTGTTGTATTTTAAATGGAGACATGTGACATTTGTTTGGTATTAGTGGGATTATATAATTTTTATTTTTAAAAATTAAAAAAAAAATTAATTTTCCTTGTGTAATACCCTATAATTTCGTCCACTACATTATACTAGTGGGGGTTGTTCATTTTCTTCGTCAACCAAAAGCAAAAGCTCAAATTGAAAACCCTACGAAAGAAAAATCGGAGGAAACAAAAATCAAAGGCTTGGCTTAAGGAATTTGGAAAATAAGGTGAGTTTTCTTAATTCTTTAATATGTAAATTGTTTTCATTGCTTTGTTTGAATACATGAGATGTATTTTTTTTTTTTCATTTTTCTTCTCTTGAATATGGGTTTTTCTTATTGGAAGCTTGTTAGGAAAAAAATATGCATGTGTGAAAAATCTTTTGAGCTTAATAATTGTTATTGAAGTTTAATTTTGTTTAAGAATGATAAGTTACCATTTTAGAGTTTTTATGACACTTTATGAAAACCTAGAATTGTTCTTGTGTGTCTTTGATTGTGGTGAGACACTTGGGATGTTGAAAAAGTTTAGATTAAAGTTAGATTGAAAGTCAATTATTTTATTATTTGATTAATTTGATTAATTGAATTATTTAGGGTTTATGTCTAATACTAAAATTAGGGCTTTTCATGGATGTAATTAAGTATATAGGATGTATACCAATAATTTTGGTAGTGTTTTGGAAACCCTTAAATGTGTAATTGACTCTTTTGGACTAAAATGATAAAAATACAAAAGTTTGTACTTTATACTAATTTTTGGCGAAGGTGTTTTTTGGACATTTCAAAAATTGGTTTTGAGATTCAACCATAAAATAAATAGTTTAATTAATAGTCTAAAGAAAAATTTTTGAAATTAGAAAAATTTTTGAAATTAGAAAAATTTGATTTTTCAGCTCGCTGCGATACCCGATAAAACCGTAATTACGAAAACAATATTCGCTTAGCATTTGTGGTAATAGTGGCTGCATTGAACTCTTTTAACATCCTCTTTATAATAACCTGTTTCTAACAAGATTTCAAATTAATTTGACTGGCTAATTCCTGGCTGGCAGGGTGCTGGCAGAGAAGTTGAATCTAAACTATGAGGAAGCTCAAAGATGGATCGTTAACCTTTTTCGAAGCTGAAAACTTGATGCCAAGATGGAAGCAAAGTCAGGAACTGCTATCATGGAACCCACCCAGGCCAGCGTGTAAGATAAAAGATACACACAGATAGCTGCTATATTTGTACACAGTATCGCTTGTTCTCTCCACTTGATTATTCTGCTTTGTTATGCTTTCTTTTTATCTAAACTTTTCTTGCTGACCTTTTAATCTCAGGTATGAACAATTGATTGACCATACCAAAGCACTTTCAGGACGTACTTACAAGCTACTCAGTCAACTTATGGTTATGGAGCACGCACAAACACAGGCTGCACGATAAATTTTCACATGTACTTGTTACAAGTTTTGTCATCTAGCAGTTCTATTGATCAATCATTGCCTTTTTCTCGTTTAGCAAGTCTTGTTTTTTTCTAAGTCCCGATGAGCGTGTGTTGGTGGTGGTGTAGGGTTCAGGATCTCGCCTTATGGTCATGGGTTCGAATCTGGAAAGTGCGTTTCTTATAAGAATCAGGGGCAGCCGGGGATTTTACCTACTGCACTTAAACCCAAAATTGATAGTTTGGCGGCGGGATTTCAAAAAATTGAAGAGTTTCATGATTATGTGCTAAAATTTTGATGCAACTCTGTTTTATTATTTTCAGACTGGCTTTTATTTATTTAGAAAATTAATAATTAGTTTAATCTTTTTATATTTAGTCCTGAGTTTTTTAAAATTATCCTAATTTAGTCCTATTCATATATTTAAGGTTCCTATTAAAATCAGTTTAGTCTTTTCTTTTTGCCCCCTTTATTTCAAATAATCAGTCGCTTATTCTCGACGATAATTTTGTGATGCTCTCTGTAATCAGCTTGGAAAAGTTTATATAGTGCTTTTCTTTCTTTCTTTTTTTTATTTTAATAAGATCGGAAAATCGTATTAATATAATCAAAATGACGATAAGCAAAATCGGAATATCTTGTTAATGTGATCAAGATAAAAAGAAGTGATCAAAGTGATACGTTCAAATTCTCTATGACGCATTTGACGATGCTCCTATGAACGCATTTGAGTTGATTTTATACATTATTAACATTGATTCAAATGGATTTAAGGAATTATTGATTTATAATCAAAGGCATAGGAATAAAATAACATACAATTGTATTCTAGTTCTCAATATATATATTTAGTCACATGAGATCCCTATAAAGTCTCCACTATAATTGGAAAATCATAGGACAAAAGAAAACCAAAATTTTCCTCGCTATTTAACCCAGAACCGTAGCCAGTTCCACATCTAATAAATTTCAATGCAATCAGTTAGCCGATTATGAGATGTTGTAACATCCCGTCAAAGACAAGACGTTACCGGTAGAAGACATGAATAATCCATGTCTCTGATCCTCAAAACTAACGAAAAACATAAATAATGTGCCTTAAAAATGAGGAACCTGGATCACAGTCTAGCAACAAATGACCTGTCAAAACATCAAATAAGCATAAAAGACCTTCGGTCCAACTCAAAACAAAACAAATCACATCATCAGTGTTTAAGGATCTGTGCCCGAATAAAAGCATACAAACCAATACTTTAACTACATACAAATAACAATGTGCATTTCACGATCCAAAACATAAACAATATGTACAAACTTCTATACACAAATAGATTCACAGAACTCTAGAGTAAGTGACTGCAACTTGGGTGATCCCTCGTCTGCAACTTGGGTGATCCCTCGTCTGAAACATGAGTATTTAAAGCTTGATGGCTGACCGATCTGATTGCCAACCTGCAAAACTAACAAACTGATTTGATGTAAGCTAGAAACTCAGTAAGTAAGTCAAACATAATATAACATTAATTTATTAACTAAATATTTATGAACTATCATATTGTTACAAATTCAGAACCTTTATGTAAGTTGTTTTATCCGCATTCTTATGATCTTTCAAACTTCCATTTATCCTTTACTAGCTAGCATACGAGATCAATACCCAAAGACTTATTTGTAGTTACACAAATTCAGAAAGATTCCAATTATCAAGTATTCTTTTATTCTTTCAGTCATATATCAAAACTATATCATACATACATATGCCTTTACCCATTAAAAGAACATAACTTATATTGACTCTTAGATATTTCATTTAATAATATTATACGTCTAATTTTAGAATATTTAACATATAACATAAATAATTACAAACAGAGACATATATATAAGCAAACTGTCATTCATCGTCAAAAAATTTCTTCAACTAATCACTTTATCAACTACCTAGGTTCTTACTGCCAGAACATACTTTTAACTTCTTAGAGTCTAACCTAGATCACCTACTCAAGGCATCAGATAAGAGTCAATTGGGAACTTATAGTTTCTAAGATTTCATCGTAAAGCAAACAAAACTCATCATTTGGACATATGCTTACTACGTATAACTAAAAAATATTATTTTTTTAAATAGTAGGAACTAACACTAACTTGTGGAACTAACACTAACATGCACACACCCCCAAACATAACACTTGCATTATCCTCAATATAAGATAAACAAAAAGAAACAGGAGTGAGGAAAAACACTACCATGCATAAAGTTGATCAAGCTCTTGCTGGTTAGAATTTGATTGTGCGGGCTGTGTGGGTTGCACTAATACCTGTATAAATACACATGGAAACTAATAAACACGCAAATAACACACAATAAAATAAAACTAAAGTAAAGAAAATAAAAAATAAATGGGTGGGTTGTCTCTCCGCTAGCGCTAAATTTAATGTCTTCAGCCAGACATAACCACACAATTGGTCATGGTGACTTCAATATAGTGGGCCGGGTAGTCTCATGTGCTTTCCTTTAGCTTTAACCTTAAACCCGTTTGGATTCAGAATGGTCCCTTACTGTTTCCAGTATAATATTTACGCTCAAATGTGGTATCCCCATATCTTATAATATAGTGGCATGCATAATTTAAAGGCATACAAATGCGCAAACATGAATCATAAAGGAAACAATAAATAAATGAAGTTTACATGCACAATTAAACTATTACATCAACGATTAAATAAGCTAAGTCATACGATAGGTGGGCATGGCCTCAGAGAGGCTCGACCAAATTTGGCATAAGATCGGCCGGATGTAGTATTCGATCTTCATGTCCTGCCAAACTTACTGGACATCTGGCCGAATGTACTGTGAGTCTAAAAATGCAAAATCACTCATACACAATAACATATATGATAATCATACGATTGAATATATTCATAAAAAACTGACCATCCCATAGTGGTATGTGGCATTGTATCCCGAGTTTGAACCATATTACTGTCCATTTAGAATCAGCTATAGAACTTATGTCCATGTTTCCATCCTACATAATATGGGGTCACATGGCATGATATAAATGATCTCAGGCAGGACATAAAGTATGTCAGGCCGGACATAGTTAATAAATCTCATATTAAGTAGGGCACAAGAAGTATTTCATTTTATTTAAATAGTAAAATAAATATATAAAACAGTAAACTAAATACATGCGTATTAAAGCAACAAAATAAAACAACTAAACATGCATAACATTATAGTAATAAGTGAAATTTAAAACTAGCTAAGCATGTAGTGGATCCACAGATTGCAGTAAGGTTAGCCGAATATGTGTATATCTGGCCGGATGTGTGTACATGTTCGGTCGAACATAGTTTACGTCCGGCCGGATATATTGTGTCCAAACCAAAATCTAAAATAAGAAGAAATATCAAAAGGGTTCCCTCAGGTCGCACCTTTGCGTATGCTACGGCTCAGAAGACTCTCTGATCATTGGTTGTTGCTTGGATACTTGCTGGGTCGAAGGGAACTCTAAGGATTGGTTTGATTTCTACCGTTTAGGGTTTTCAAGTGTTTTAGCAGGGCTTTCTCTCGATAATTTTATAACCTCCCTCAAAGCTATGAAATGGTGAGATGGATGGGTCGGGGGATGGAAGAGGAGCAGAATCCCAAATTCTTCTCTAATATGTCCAGAGTAATTAGCAATCACAATGTCAGACACAACTTGAACCGTGTCCGGCCGAATTTAGAGTTTGGGATTTATATTCGGCCGCTCGTAATTAAACATGTGATATCAGTTGTTTTAATTTTGCACGTGGGTTGACAAATTAACAAATGTCCAACCGAATGTGTAATTTAAATTATATGTCCGATCGGCCATAATCAGATATCGTAACATCAGTAACTAATAATATGTTTGTTCAAGGAAGAATGTGTCATATCTGGTCGGACTTAGGGTTTTCAAGGTATGTCTGGCCGGTTTTTATGGCTAGAGACAAGATAAGTCAGAAATAGGTGATGTCCAGACAGATTTTGACATTTTTCCATGGAGTTTCTTTCTTTTCTTGCATTCGTCCTCACAGTTTCATGATTTTCAAAAGGTGTCCCCGTAAGAGAGTCATCATTGGGCTATGCGTAAAAAATATAGTGTCTACAGATACAATTCAAACAAGGTTTAGACATCCAAAGTCATGGGTTCTGCCGTCTGGTCGCTAACGTGTCACAAGACTGTTTGAACACAACGGTCATTAAACAAACTTTGCTTTCATCAATAGTTTAACACCGTGAGATTCAAGTAATATCTCAAGATGATTTTATTTTCGTCCCCCTACGGATGTTATCCATTTTGGGTCAAAATCAAAATTGAATTTCTATGGGTAGGATATCTGGATGTATTTTTATATTTGACCTACCCTATGGTGACAACTCATAAGTTAAGTCTATTGAGATATGAAAGTATTGGTTGCACTTATAAATATATTATTAAATTATTAAATTATCTTTTTAATAAAAAATATGATGATTGAATAATATAGGAATAATAGTTATTCAGTTATACTTATTATTTGAGAATGTCTCGATCTAACAAGCAAATATTTGACTAACCTTATGGCGGCACTTATTTGTGGTGTGTTAGTTAGTCGCGGTATATTAAATCTTATATATATTTTCTAGTCCATTAATCGTGCATCATGCATCACGTTTAATTTTATACCAAAGCATGATAATTTTATTTATAAAATGATGAACAATTTATTTATTTAATTTCAACAATGGTATAACCTATTATCTTTATACTTGCAAATGACAAATTAACTAGGATAATTATGTCAAATGAAAAAGTAATATGAACATTATTGTAATATGTGAGGGCCTCAAGCTTGTCACTCATGAGGAATGTCCTCCACATCCACCGAGAAATGACCAAAAGACCTTTTGTCATGTCCCAATTTCCCAAGACATAACCGGTAAGATACATCGCATCCATATCCATGAATTCCGTAGCCGAATCCGAATAGACGGAAGTGGAGTTTGTTCTTGGGATACAACTCCATGTGCCACTCGATAAATATTCATACATGCATGATTAACCCCCATTTTATTTGCTATTTATTTATTGACGCTTTTCTTACTTTTGATTGATTTTTGTTATTACATCTCATACTTCTCAATTTAATATGCTTTTTGGAATCGTGTTATTGTGATTATTATTTGCTTGGGTATGTTATTACATTTTTATTCACTTTTCTTGCATGAACTGCATAAGACTTGGCTATACCATTGTGTGAACTCGTCCATTATACTGGCATAAGTAAGGGACCATTCCGAACCAACGGTTTGAGGTCTTCCCTTGCGAGGGGTGAGTGCGGCCTTAAATATTTTCCCAGTTCACACTGGGTGGAGACTCCTTTAATCTCCGGTTTAGTCCCCCGCGGGCTACTCCGTACTCTCTACGGGCTGCGAGCCCAACACTGTCGTGGTCGCCGAGCATCATAGGCATAGCGGTAAACCCCGCTTCGCTCCTACAGATGGAGACTCCACTGGGGATAGAGAATCGGACCCGAAATAATGCCTTGTAGTGTCCGTGGCTTTGGCTTTGGCTAACCAAGTCTCATATATTTTTATACCATTTTTACCCCGATGGCATCATGTATCGTGAAGTCGCTTTCACTCAAGGTGTCAGATCATTGTGTGATGATAACCATCACTCGTTGGCACGTACCCTAGGGGTATAAAAAATGTGCGCTCACTTGGTCGCTCGAACCCTTGAGTGAGGAGACCTAGTTGTGAGCAACCATTCGCCGA